>QQSS02219434.1:0-10869 GCA_003687565.2 Craspedacusta sowerbii
CGGTGACTACCCCGTTCGAAATGTGGTCGCACAGATTAGCCTCTGTGATTTTGCTAGGTTCTAATTGTTAATAGTTTCATTTTTCGTTAGAAAAAGCAGGACTTTGAACGAAACAGGACAAGGCTATTAAATTCTTTTTCTTGATGACTCCGCAGTGATTTGGGTTGTGAGTACGCCGGTTGGGCGAGCTGTTCACTTGTTCTTTAGTGGTTGAACGCCATGGTTCTCCTTGCTTGTGCCGCCATTCAGTAGGAAAAACGAGAGCTGTATGAAGAACGAGGTTTCTATTATGTGTACCCTCTAACATGTTTCTCCTCCTTTGGCAGTGCACGTCACCTGCGAAGTCTTACACTTAGTGTTGATGCGCAAGTGAACCAGAATAAATTCTCTGTTATCTTAAGAAAGAAACGCCGTATTTTTATGAAGTCCAAGAAATTGAGCAAGACTTTATGATGTGTACGTCTACACTTGGATTTACACTTCCCTATGTCTCCCCTTTGGCAGCACCCCTTACGTCTACTGGACGTCTTTTATGGATGGCCTCTTATCACCTTTCAGTACTGTTCTCGCACCTGAACTGGTTACAGTTTGCTGAAGATGATGACGCAATTAGCTGACTGGAATCTAAAAACCTAACTCTCTGCATTTCCAACCGGGACTTTCGTAGAATAAATTTAAAGTATTCTGCAACTACCTAAATTTGGAACTTAGATCATCTTTCGACGTAAAAACCATAGTTTGTAACAATAATACCAGTCAAACAGTGAATTTCCAGTTACAATAATAGCTTTAAAAACTACGATATCAAGCAGTTAACGTGCGAGCTAAGGCAGAAATCTCTCTGAAGTTCTAACATAACAGTATAACATTTCTTACTAAGTATTGCGATGAGTTGTCCTCTACGTTATTTTCAATCCTGTAGCATAATTTTTCCTATAATTGCAATCTGTGAAACGCGCGTAAGATGTAACTGGCGTAACACGTAATATTGATGTACTCAACTGCTTATTGATCAACGAGAAAACGCAGTCAAACGCTGGAGGGGTAGGCTTCTTACATCCATAATTAGATCTACGGTGATGATGGTGAAGCAATCTTTATCGAGATGGAACACGGCAAAAGTGGAAATGCATGTTGGACATTTTTCGAACTTGTTTATGCTAAGAACACTAACCCTCCTAGGGAAGGAGGCAAATTCCCTATCTTAATGGGAGACTTAACATAAATCGAACTACGACGACTGCCTTGATACAAGCGACTGGTTTGATACTATGTCTAACCGACCAACTAGGAGAGCCTTCACACGGCGGTCGGAAACTCCTGGCTCTTCACCACCACCAACAACAACATACTATGCTTATATCATCAAAGAATTAGCATCAATACAGAGGGATGGGGGTGGTCTCTTCAATTCCAATTAGCATTGCTATGAGGAGCCCTCCTTCCCGTCTACGCTACATCTATGTATACTTACGTACTTTTTTTTTCATTTTGTTGGGAAAAAAAATTTTTGGATCTTGAATCTTGAATTATGAATGTTTCCTGCAGCTTCTTTCAGCTACAAATTATGCAACTTTCTCGCGTCACTCTTCGTTCGCAAGCACTCGTAGATAATATATTTGCAAGTAATACGAAATACGAATCTATCAGCGGGAACTTGACTTGCTAGATATCGGATCATTTTCTCCAATTCAGTATCTTTACTGATTATCTCTTGAAGAAAGTGAAAGCTAAGAGAGTGAAATATGGTCGATCCTATAAAAATTTTAGAGAAGAGGAATTTCTGCAAGAAGTTGCAAGGTTTGACTGAAGGTGCATAGCTGATAAACCTCGTAGTTCGGATGCGCTAATGACGACCTTTCTTAACAAACTTTCTGATTTTCTTAATGTAATCGCTCCCGTACATCGCTTAACTCATAAAAGCTGAATCTGCAGAAAAAGCCATGGATTACTCTTGGCTTGCTTATATCAATGTCTTGAAGGGATCTCATCTATAGACGATTCCTAAATGCCACTAGTCTTGCTCTTAAAGAAGACATGCTTACCCTCTACAAAAATATCGGAATTAGTATGATTAAGTGAAATATTCTTTCGAGAAAAAGCAAGATCTTGCATTTTCGTGACTAGTTAATGTAAAGAAATCGTGGGATGCGGATAAGTCCATAATCCAAACTTCGTGGAGAAAATCGCAGTTCACAGCTAGCAGAATAACATAAAATGGCCACGACGTTTCAAGCCCAAAGGACATAGCGAGTGCCTTTAATGAACATTTTTCATCAATCAGTATTAAACTCGAGAGCCAAATAATAACTGCAAGGCATGACTTTAGTTATTACTTAAAAAGCATTGTAATAAACAGTATGCTTCTCGCTGACACAATTGCAGAGGAAGTATCCAAGATCATTGACAGCATCCAAACTTCAAAAGCATCCGGGCCAAACACCATTCCTCCGCGACTATTAAAAACTGCCGGTGCCCTGATCTCACATCCACTATCTCTTATTATCAATCATTCAATTTCGCAAGCTTATTTTTTATCCAGTCTTAACGTATTGAAGGTCATCCCGGTCTATAAGTCTGTTGTTACGTACTGATACTCTAATTACCGTCCAATTTCTTTACTTTCAAGTGTCAGTTAAGTTTTTGAGAAAGCAATGCACTCTCGTCTATGCACCTACCTAGAAAAATACCATTTAATCTATAAATTGCAGTTTGGATTCCGGCAAAAGCACTCAACGAGTCACGCCCTTGTCAGTATGATTGAGCAAATCAAGCCTAACCTAGATCCAGGCAAATTTGCTGCAGGCGTGTTCCTTGACTTACAAAAGGCCTCCGACACCAAGAACCACAACATTCTGGTAAAAAAAACTTGCATGCTTTGGAATTCGAGGTCGTGTAAACGACTGGTTTGCTTCCTTCCTAAAAGACTGACGACGATTGACTTCTGATTCTGCAACCAATGATGTAGAGTACTGTGTTTCACAAGGCTCTGCGCTTGGACCCTTACTGTTCTTGCTGTACATAAATGACCTGCGACACTGCCTAAACAATCTCGACACTTTGCTGACGGCACTAACATCCTACTATGCCATTCATCACTAAAACTATTCGAAAAACTTTAATCAAGGACGTAGAGATTTTTTTCGACTGGCTCTGCGCTAACCGTCTTTCTCTAAATACTCAGAAAACCGATCTTGTTCTGTGTAAGCCTCCTAGTAAACTAGCTGACTTTCGCCTCACGATTTCCTTCGGTAGCACGAAGATCCTTTTGTCCAGTCAGGTCAGTTACCTGGGAGTACCAATTGACGCATCCTTGACCTGGAAACCCGAATCACTGAACTCTCTAAGAAGTTAGGCAAAGTTGCGGCAATATCATCTAAGGTTTGGCACTTTGTGCCACTAAAAATTCTGAAAAGATCGTACTTTCTCCTCTTTCAATCACCACTCTGGGGATTTGGCAAATAGATCAGCATTAAAACGGTTATACCGTATACAAAAACGGACTATGCGAATCATAACCTGTTCTGACTTCCATGGCCCGACCTCGAACCTGTTTGAGCCGACACAAATACTTAAACTTGATGGCATAATCGAACTGAACAGACATCTTTCACGTACGACTGGAATAATGGCCAATCGCCATATTGCGTAAGGTCATTTATGTCGGCAAGAACACTCCCCAAGAATACCAAAAAAAGCGGACTTAGAAAACTTCATGTGCCAAAGACTTACAGCGTTAAGTACGGCGGTAGATCCTTGACGTTTGAGGCCCAAACATCCGCAACAGCCTGATTAACTATGGCATAGACCGTAGTAGTGGTATAACTCAATTCAAAAGACAGCTACATGGCCTGCTGATTGCAAAATACTAGGATTTAACATTGCTACAATGTGCTAGTGTATTAGCTATTTGCTGCATCATCAAATTGCTAGACCCATGCTTGTTGAAAACGTTAGATATATTTGTAAAATTTTCTATTAAATTTGCGATGATGTAGTAGTACGAATACTTAATAATGCTTTAAAGGGCTCTTTGAAGAGCCCTCCTTCCCAATTAGCTATCTAATACGATTATCTCGCTGGAGTTGATTTTAAGCTTGCTATCTGGGAGAAATAAAAATTGTTGTTGTTGTTGTTGTTTTTTTTACCCACCATTTGCAATCTGCAAACGAGCTGTGCTTTTAGAACCGTAAATAGTAAGCTGAGGAGGCCTCGTCTTCCAATGGGATGTGGCAAGTTCGTGGTTTGGTTATGTTTCTTGGCAAACCATAAGTCTCATATGGCAGCTGTGAACCGCCTCTGATGTAAACTGCTAAACCAGTCCTAAATTTTTGTTATATACTCTGCTAGTACCCCCTGCATTTGCTTATATTACGGCAATTTGATCATGCAAAGTATTAGTGGTATTAATGGAAATTCTTCTCTTAATCTCTGCAATTTTAACTGGACCTCATAACAGGGTGGTATCTTCAATCTGATTAGCTACGGCTATGAAGATACCTCCCCTCAGTCGATGATTATATGTGCAACGCCGTTCGTCTTACTTTCAGCGGCTGTACTTGAAGACTAGTTTTCGCAGAGTATCTTCTTTATTTGAGTGTTATATCTAGGCGTGGGATATATTAAGTTTTTTTTTTAAAGCATTTATTGAGAAATAAATTGTTGTTGTTGTTGCTGTTGCTGTTGTGGGATAATGACTAACCACAAATGAAAGCTCTATTTTAGCGACGATCAAGTTGCCAGTGGAGATGATGAGCAATCTTGTACCAATCAAATACAGGCTCAGGCACAAAAATCAACCACAGGCACAAAGCATGAACCACAGGGGCAATCTAGGAGAATGGAAACATTCTAAAGCCTGGGTATACATTTTCAAGTAGAACGAGTTCAGCTACATGGAGGTATTACTATGATCTGCTGCATAGATGGTTAACCCTATTCATTAGTTCTATAAACTACATAACACAGTTGAAGCTCTGCCTTTGGTCCTATGCCGTTAATTGCTAATTTCGCTCAGAGATTGAAGCTTAAGAAATAATATATCGATACAAGCTCCTTTCGAACGCACTATGACAAAGTCGTTACTTGTTTTTCATAAAGTCGCCATTCCTGGTGAATTCAAAAGTTCAATATGCGAATCTGCTATCGTTGTAACCCGTAGCATGGTCAAATCTTGTGCATTCATACCGGGCTCCTTGGAAACCACATGGCGTACCTCACCATTGTTGTTTGTGATTCTGAACTGACCGTGCCCTCGACGAAGGTTGTTCTTAATACGCGTCAAGTTATTTGATTGTCGTTGAATCCATTTACCAACTTCACGACGAAAATCACGTCGATAATAAGCGTACAGCACAGGGTCCAAGCATGGATTGGTCAGCATCACGAAGTAAGCACCATTAGAGACCACCTGTGGCACAATCACCTTGAACTGCATTGCTATTTCGACAACGCATTGTGGAATCCAGCAGAGAAAAAACGAGATAGCTACGATGACGCACACTTTGATGCCGGCCGGATTAGAAGGTTGCTCCTTGTTCACTCTCAGCTTCTCGCGAGCTGCAGTAACAATGACGTAATAGCAGACACCGAGCAACAGCCCGACTACAAACACTGCCGAGAACATGATGCTAGAGTAGATGAGCCCGATGCGCTCCTGCCTCGCTGCAGAGATGTTGTCGCTGAGAAGCCACGAGAAGGGAGTTGCGATCAGGATGAAGGTGATCAGCCAGCCGATCCCGATGGCGAGGTAGACGTGTCTCTGGCGCATCAGCTCGTGGTAGCGGAACGGGTAGTTGATGGAGCAGTATCGATCGCTGGCAATAAGCACGAGATTGACTGTGGAAGCGCACATGTTGAAGCTGACCACGCTACCGCACATGAGCTCGCATGCCCTGGTCGTGTTCACCGCGCAGTACTCGCAAGGTGGGACGACAAGTCCTACCAGAAGATCGGCTACTGACAGGCTGAACACGAAGTAGTTCTGCGTTGATCGCAACGATCGCTGACTCATGAACAGCCAGCACAACATCGAGTTCCCTGTGATCGTGACGAATGTTTGGATGAATAAGAAAACCCAAAATGGAATCGAGTAGTTCCCACCGGGCTGATCTTCATAAGCCGAAAAGGTGACATTGTCGCTCAGATTGTGATCATCCATCGCCAGGATGTTGGTTTTGACGAGCGCATGCTCTAAACCTGGAAGAATAAGGAATCTGTCGCTATAGCAATACGCGCAAGAAACGGTTAAGACATCCTGCCATGTAATCGACGGCAGAAGAGAGTAATAAACAAATGCAAGCAATTATTCTATTCGCACCTCTGTCTGAGGTCGAGGGCACGCAAACGTCTATGAACATGTCCGTAAACACGAGTGTTGCAAGTCCTTCGATTGAAAAGTTGCAAGACATTATTTGAATGATGTATAAAAAGAATTTTCTTAAACATCCATTCCAATACATTCCTTTGCATCATTTCCATAAAGCTGTCAAAAACAAAGTGAGTAACTCTGAATTCATAAGGTGCGTGCTTCTCAAAATGGAATCTTGAAATATTTATCATTTTCGTGCAGCGTTTTATGAATCTGGTTTACAATCCGCTAGTGTACTACAGACGAGAATGTCAAGCGCTTAAACCTACGTGTCGGGGAGGATGAAAGGTGGTGTGGTTGAAACAGAGACCAGCTTGCGGGAGGTTGATGCAGAGATATTCTTAGAAACACCTTAAACTCGGAGTAAGTAGCTGCTAAGTCTACCCAAAAACAAACTTCATGCATTCATCAAAAAACGAGGACAGCTTTCCAATCGCACTTGCGTAGCACCTGATTGCTCGAAGAAGCTGCGAGAAGCAAGCCGCCCAAGCTACAGAATGTCTTGCTCCTATTCGCAGCGAAGATTTCTTCAAAGGTTTGCTGTAAAACATTGAAAAATTTATCCCTCACATAATAAGTCCAACCAAGGGAAACTGTTATGCATCACTCCGCGAGTGCGTGTTAGAAGATCAGTGTACGAGCGGTACTTCCATTATATTCTCTGAATAATGGCTGTCCTATTTTAAAAAGTACCAATGTGAATCCATAAACAGTTTCCTTAGCTCGCAAAAAGTGTGGAGTAGTTTTAGTCCTTGCTTTAGGCAGTACTGATATTCGTGCAAGATACTTGAGCTTTCGAAACCTTAGATTAAGTGGTGAGAAAGGGGAAAACATTTTTAAATAACTGGCAGAGTCTTCTTCGTAAATAATTCATCGCAGATTGAGAGATATGCGAACGAATTCGCATGGCAAATGCAATTTGATTGGCCGTAAACAATAGCGAAAAAAATTCTATTTTATTTAACGCCAGCGATAAGAAGTGAAAAACAAGGTCTACCACCTCGGCAAGTAAGGCAAATACATCAGCAAGCCATAAACACATCTAATTAATAAAAGCAGCCAACTTGTAAGTCCTTCGTTCCTGCTCCAACACGAGGGCTGCATTTAATGAAGGAAGTGAAGGACATTGAAAGCAACGAGTTAATTGCAGTCTGCAGACGAGCAATCTTGTTAGCAGGCTACGAACTTCGACGCTTGCCTCACAATCAAATCAGCAGCTCAATCGCTAACTATAGAAACTACACCACGCCGTCACCGGGTGATAGAAGGACGACAGAAGACCTTTTGGGAGACATGGCTGCTCGGACTCCGAAAATCAGCAAGGTAATCTCTCTTGCCACCAACGGAGTTGCACTTCTGGTAGTTATGGACACCAACGAGATTCCACTTTTGGTAGGCATAGTTCACCAAAGAGATTCCACTTCTGGTAGGTATGGTTCACCCATCAGGTTGCACCGATTTTGCTGGAGCTTTCATGAACCTCAGGTTCTTTTTAATTCTCATCTGAAGTGCATCTTGGTGCGACAAGACGACGTCAAGCCAAGCTTTATAATAACTCTCACACATGAAACCTCCTCCTGAATTCAGGTACAAAGTGGCGAAAATCAATATGAATAATAGAGCTAAAATTGTTGCGTGAGACCCGGAACAGATAGCGAGCAAGTAATCAATTGGCAATTGTGCTGCGTCGAAGATTCCAAAACTACTTGTATGGGAACCGCTCCTTTTCCACGTTAGTTAGTCGTGTGTTAAATTGCTAGTAAATGCCGGCTGGAGGTACTCGAATGGCATTTTCTTTTGCCCTTGCGCTTTGAATATTCATTATCTCAAGAAAACTGTAGGAGAGTGTCTTTGAACGAGAAAACTGTAGGAAAGTGTCTGTAAGCAAGAAATCTGTAGGAGAGTGTCTGTGAACGAGAAAACTGTAGGACAGTTTCTGTGAACAAGATAACTGTAGGAAAGTGTCTGTAAACAAGAAAGCCGTAGGAGAGCGTCCGTGAACAAGTCTACTGTAGGAGAGTGTCTGCAAACAAGCAAACTGTAGGAGAGTGTCTGTGAACAATAAAACTGTAGGATAGTGTCTGTTAGCAAGAAATATGTAGGAAAGTGTAGGAGAGTGTCTGTGAAGAAGAAACTGTAGAAGGGTGTTGGACTTAAAGGACGCAAATTTATTGTACAAATTATTTCAAATTCTCTTCCGACTCCAACAAATGATGATTGCTTAGCAAAAAGTGAGAAACTTGTTTTTCCATGTTAAATTTGCAACGTAAATTTGACACTGTTCCATTTGTTCCAAGTTCTCTAACCAAGTTGTCCGAGACCGATGGAGAACGCCATAAATTTGCATGCCAGAGTCAACCGTCGAAGTAAGACGAACTTCATGAGCCCAAACGATTTCTATGATATCTGTGTGGTAGCTTCTGGTCATTCTTAATCGTCATAACACCTCTCTCGCCTTCTCTTGCATAGCTTTCTACTGGGACTCGGCTATGTATATATGCATACGCACGAAAACATCCACCCACACGCACACATACACACACACATACACACATACCCACGCCCACTTACACAGATACATACATATATGCATGCATGTATCTGAATGCTTGTTTTTAAAAAGATTGATGCTTGGGAAATCATATTGTGAAGCACTCACCATATACATCCGTTGAAGACTTTCACGCAATGTCAAAAAGTACTCAAAAAATTGATGTTTTATGTCGATTAATTCGCCGCCCACCTCTACTTCTCGAAAAGGAGAACATTATGGATGAAGAAGCGAAGGTAGGCACGATGTGAGCTAATCTGTAAACGAAAGATTCCACTTACTGAACATCAGAACAGAATCTCCGATCTTGCCAAGTTGCACCTACTTTCAATGGTAGGTGATCATATCTCATCCGGAGTCCTACCTGTCGTTAGCTCTCCTTGTTGTGTTAACTCGCAGTCGCACGCGGCAACCTGACCAAACAACGGCTTCCCCCATACAACCAATTAACATGCTTAACACGACGAAGCGAAGAAGAAAATGTTTAGAACGCGCGGGCTCTCGCCTTGGGCCATGAGACCGACTTTAGCGACTCAAGGAATGGCAGTTCTTACCCCCTGATCGATGGCACCAAGGTACGTCGGGGCTCTCACATCTTCCTAGATTGACTCATATGTTTCAATGTCGATCGAGGACCATGGAGTTCTTTTTCCAATGACCTCAAGTTTCCGTGGTGGCAGGGACTATTTCGTTCCACATCATAAATGAGGCTTTGCAAACCTTTACATGGGGTAGCCATGATCTGCAAGCATTCCGTGGTCGTAGACAAAACAAGACCAAGTCTACATTACACCACAGTTTGAAATCAGTTGGTATACGAAAGTTAAATATTGTCGTAGTTGCCATGCGATTTCTTGAATCCTGACTTAATTAACGCGGTAAAGATTAACGCTCGTACGGAGGGAATTTCTGTTTACTTGAAGTGAAGCAAAATATGCAGCATAGCGAAACCGCCGCGAGGTTCGACGACTCTTCAGCTGCTTTGTTTATGAAATTCACGGGTGCCTCAACAGAGCTGAAGAAGGTCTTATCCACTTGCAATGACGCGGAGGTCGCTTTGCTGAGGTGGCGTACATGCAGTTGCACGCCGCAGTGTGTCATGTTTGCAGACGCGCGCAATTCAACCTAAAACCTTGATTTGATCCGCACTGCATATATGTAGCGGACGAAAGCAAATTTTCAGCAGTAAAACATTCAGCTGGTCCGTAGGCTAGATTCTCGGAAGAGCCATATTCGGAATGTGGACATGTGTGGGTATGAGTTCGTCGTCATTCGGCATTAAGTCATAACTTTCTTCAGGGTTCATGATTCCGTTAGAAATCAATGCATGTGTGAACGAGGCCATCATCAAGAATAAATTTAACTTCTCAAAATTTTATTTTTCAGGCAGAATTAACTGAGCACTCCTTTAGTGCAGAATTTAATTATAAGCCCTTGCGAGAACAGTTTTAAGGAGATGAATCATTCTCCAGTATTAAAGAGAGATGATCGGTTATAAAAGATAATTTACTCGATAGATATGAAAATTCCTTCGTAATAGATATGTATAAGTATATATACATATATCTATATATATGTATATATATTATACACATTATATATATTTATTATATATGTCCCATATAATTTAGTGGCAGCAAGCTAAGCACAGAGCTCAATGGCAAGCAGTAAAGCATTCTCTATCCAAGGATCTGTCTAGCGATGCGGACAGCCAAAACGACGATCTGCACCTACCAGTCTAAACTGCACTCGCCGGAAGACCTAGAGAAGGAAAATGTGTTACAATCTTGTATGCGCCATCCACACATTCTATTCAACGTTACGTTATATAAGTTATCACTTCAATCTCAAGTTAATAGTAGTGGTTATCCTGTATACTGTAAACTCAAAGATGCTCTTTGGCATCTTTAGAAGTATCTCCAGTATGTACCATATGATTATATATATA
>QQSS02219445.1:0-10868 GCA_003687565.2 Craspedacusta sowerbii
TCTATTTAGTTTTATCTTGATGTATTTTAATTCAATGGCCAAATGACTTTATTATAAAAGGGCCAAATTTGTAAGCACATGGCAGGTAAAAACATAAGTTGATGAAACAACAGAGGAGTCTGTTCGTCCACTGCATCACTCGCGACAGTATTAGTCATCTTAAATCAGGAGTATATTCCAAAGCAAAACGCATAATCCTCCGTTGATAAAAGAAAATCCCCGATAAATAAACTGCACATTTTTACGTAGAATTGTACAATCCTTGCATGCCACCTACTCTGGCATAACCTGAGACGCCCAGATAAAACCTGCATGATAAGGCTTCAGTCTATCACTCATGCAGCAATCACAGACCTTGCTTCGACTCAACCGAGAAGCGATGCGAGGCCCGTTCCAACGAAACACGCGCGACTCTACTTGCAGTGGAAATGCTAGAACTCAATTACGCACTAAGTTCTAAAGCTGGGCAATGAAGCTCTTCGCTTTGCCGTCAGAATCGAGATAAGCAGAGGGGCGTTGCCCTTCATGATACAAACATGGGGGGCACATTAGGGTTGTTAACGTGAGGGACAAATATTAAATCACCATAAATTCAATTAAATCTTGATATCTCATTGGAAGCAAATCGCACGACTGCAACACGGAGACAAATTATATAACATTCGTAAAGAGAAAGAAAAAACCTCGAGAAGCCATGTTCCTTAACTAAGGAAAACAAAAAGGGAAAATAACACGTAAACGATTTGCAACGAGTGAAAAGCTAGACAAGCAAGAGTCTCGCAACTGTTTGGAGTAGTTAAATCCACCTCGGCGATCGGTTAGTTAAGCGCGTACGGATCAGTCACAGGGCCTGTGCCTATAGGACTTGAGATGCTGTCGTTGACTATTATGCAAGTCTGTGGGAATCAGCTAGGCTACACAAACACAGCAGGTAAGCTGGACGAAGTCCTTATCGTTGCTCGAATTGCAACTGGTCGAACATGTCTCAACACAATAGCACTTAACGCATATTGGTTAGCAATAACTAGGCACTCTCTTTACAAAAATATTTCTTGCTAAACTTTATTCGATCGTGCTCCGTGATGACGTACAATATCGTTTATGTACGTTTAAGCAAGAACTTTTTTTGCTTTACTTAAACGTTTATGCATTTAAGCACATGACGATTCAAGTTTTAATTCAGGCGAATATTTACACCTATGCCCTGCACTGTGAGCTGTGAGTTAATGAAGAGAAATACATCTTAAGCATGTTCTTCTTGTCCAGTTGAAACAGAAAAATCGACCATGTGGAAATTGTTATCGGTGTTCTAGACAGTAGGAGCCCTAGATTACGAATACCAACCGTAGAGTAATTACGCAAGCTCAATGGAAAGGATATTGTCGATCCACAGTTTATTTAAGCGGAACTTGGCCCGTTTGCCCTTGCGCCCAGAATAGGCAGGCATTTAAGAACCCGGCAATTAAGCAGTCTTTAAATAGGGTCAACAATTTAGATATCCTTCCAAAGAAACTCATTACTCATCGGCCTAAAAGCATTGTTTTGTGTCGCCCGGTGGAATTTCGTTTGCAAAGCCACCTACTTCCATGCAAGCAGTAGACGAAGGTACGCGAAGCTTAGATGATTTAAATTTCGTTACACCGTCTACCAGACTCCCAAATTTATACCATATTTCACGCGGATGTCACGTTCTTAAACGGTGAATCTCCTTATATGTTTATAACACGATCTCAGAGGCAGACCAAGAATACACGTACACCTCCACACATACACATTACACGCTATATATTATCTTAAACACTAAAAACACCGAGCCCGAGAGATTATTTTAATTTTGCCACAGAACATTTTTCTCTGATCTTACGATACTAATTTTTCCATCTAAAACGGCACCAGCCCATTCGCCGGTGCTGCCGAGCAATCGGAAAAGATAAAAATAAAAAGGGGGTTGACAAACTCGGAGTTATTGGTCAAAGCAACGCAGCTCAGTGGCCGGACAGGGGAAAAAATATTGTCACCATTGCGCGAGTGTACTATTTTCCCCAGAAAATAAAGGTCAAGGACTGAGTTATCTATTCGATTAATGAATTGGACAAGTACTATATTTTGGAGACACGCACAGTACACATTACTTGTACTGTGCGTGTCACATTACTTGTACTACCACGTATCAGTAAACAAGACTAAGAAAGCGAATGCTTAAAGTTTATCGTGCGCAGTCCGGAAGCCTGAAGGGAAATCAAATGCACCCCGAAAGCGACATAAAGCCAGAATTCTAGCATGACGGTGTAAAAACGACCTCGTTTGGGGAACATTTTCATCCTCCTAAGCGCTGCTTGGCACAGACGCACTGGCGACTTTGTTGCCACGAAACACCCGTCAGGTCCACGGAGAAAATTCAGGTGTCGGCGAGCACTAGTACTCTCAGGGGTTGGGCATCATCGCACTTTGCAATCTGCTCGGACGGTTTCCTTAAATGCGACATCGATTGATCAGCCAAACGAGTTAATTTTCAAAGAAGTGACACAACCGGTAGGCTTCCAAGGGTTCAAAGCTCGGCCCGATGGAAACCGTCCATATTTAGTTGAAGGGCAACTAATCTGCTGGAGGCAGCTTTCAGAACTGCGAAAGCTTCAAACGTCTCAAGGACGGAAACCACCGAACGAGCTTAATGCCACACATTAAATGTTGAGAGAAGAAAAGAAATGTAGATCATGCCGCTAAAATCTAAGCTCTAGTGTTGCTGATGAGCAGGTATTTTGCTAGGCACGATTAGAAACGCAAAAGTTCTAAGAATGCGACAAGTGCAAGGTTCATACGCATATTTGATCAATCAGTTGCAATTTTTAGCTCAAGAAGTCTTTTTAAATGGTTACAAGTCAGCCTTCACCATACCATGTAATTGTTTTTTTGAACCTTTTTTTTTTCCACTCAAGCACTTGACTACTCGCATGACATCAGAAGGAAAACTAATTCATGAAAGACGCGATAAAACTGGAGCTATAATAAAGCCTTTTCCTCAAAGTTATGACTGAAATTTCCGAGGCATATGACGGTGCTACCATAACGCGTCGCACATAACCAACAGAGGGGTTACGGCTGGCTTCGACAGAGGCGCTATCTAGTCCTAATTAGAGATCAGTGTTCTCAACGCAATCGCGATAAATGAAAATACATCTTTCTCAACGACACAAGCATGGGGATCAAGCAAGTAGAAACATGTAAGACAGGCTTTTGAGAAGAAACAGCTTAGGCGTGTTGCCGATGCTGTGCTAAAGTTATTCTCGTCGATTTCGCAATGGACTTGCCCAAGTCATGATGTAGATGATGGACGCAAAGTTTCCAAGTATAAAGAGGCCGGATTTGGTGAAGATATTGTATTCGTTCCGGCGTGGCTGAAATTTATTTCGAGCTCCTGTCGCCCATGAGCCGATGCTATTTGGAGTTTCAGCCTATGTCGAGGACAAAGCTATATTGTCTTTGTGTTTGTACATATATACGAGTGATTGGTAGTTGAAGAGTTAAGAGAAGAGACACAAATTCGAGACTTGTAAATAGATCTGTAGAAACTATCTTGCCTCTTGCAAGCCGAACCGACTCACCGTGCCTTCAGAGCTTCAGGTAGCTACAAGCGCTGTCTTTCTGTAAGTAGACACTTCGAGTGTATCTAGGCGTGTTTGTATGACCTTGGGGTGAGCGACCCGTAAGATAGGACGTGTGCGTGTGTCTGTGCTCGCGCATGCTTGCGGGATCGAGACGGGGCAGGGTGTATAGTACACAGGGCCGTACGTATTACAAGGACAAGGTGCCCTCACGTACAGATGCTGCCAGAATACCGGATAACTAAAGAAATATCAACTCATTGCATAGGAGAATTAAGGAAGGAGAGAAGAGGACGAAACCACTGTTTACAATGAAATGAAGCATTTCACAAATAGGAAGCTAGATTGGAGCTAGAATAAGACGAAGGTATCTTGGTTCGGACCTATGCAAATCAGATTGAAGACGACAAACCTAATAGATGTTTTCTTCAGCATAGAAAAGGAACAGAAGGCAGATTCCATGATCTAAGAACATCGGTATTTCCAATCACTACATACTGATGTACCAACTGCCACGACCCATCAAAACCACTTTTGAACAATTTCCCAACCAAACTTACTAACTAGCCGAACGAGTTAGTTGATCAACCACAAAGCTTACCCGAATTTTTCTCGAGTATTCCTAGGTAAAGTCACAGGAATACGCGGCCTGCCCAAAGAGTTTTACCTGGCACCCAGGACAGATATCTGCACTGAACTACATTTTACCCATGCTTACTCAACCTATCTTTTAAACCATGCTATTGACGACTACCTAGTCTAAAACCGTGATAACATTAAAATATAAAAACGCAGGGCATAAACGCAGTCTTTCCAAATGGCGACCAATCAATCACTACTTTGCGAAGCTACAAAATCGTAGTAAAGGCAATGGTTAACCCGTTCGAACTAGTGTTGACACATAGCATATCACAAGACCACAGACAAACGCCACACATGGACGCTCCATATTCTCAAAACTTGCTACAATATGGGACATCACGTCCACCACAAACGTAGTCCTCTAGTCAGAGATGACCCCATCTTCCTGGCGCGTGTTTTAGAAACAACTAATCTTGGGCCGAGATTTTGCAACTGGGTTCACATGATGCAATCCAACATGATATCCATAGCAAAAGTTAATGATAAAAAAAAGAAACTACTTATATTAAAAGAGGAATCCGACTAGGGTGGCACTTCTGCTGAATTAGAACATAGAGACGTTGACAATCAAAGAACAGAAAAAAGATCAGAGGTACAGACTAGGGTCACACGAATTATGCTGATGTTATTAACGTATTTCTTGCCAGCCCAAATTCCTACAAACAAGACATGAATAAATCCAGTCACATGAGGCTAAACAAATGACCAAAAAAAAAAGCAGAAAGGCCAGTAAGTTTAACCTCTCTCCCCACTTGATCGATTGTTGAACAAAAATACAGCGGAAAAATTAGACGGACTAAAGGCAAGGTTCGCTCTAAACATCAAACAAGCATCACAATAAAACACAAACACAATAGACAAACACTCAGGGCCGCCCTGATACGTTGGAAACAAAGATTACATCGAAAAAGTGGCAACGTTATAATCATATAAGGTCATTTAACTATACTGTCAAAAACACGGCACGCTGCATTAATCCTACCTCTCCCTCAAGTCATAGCCACAAACATTACACCAGAACTCAGCAACTTCATACGGGCAAATAAACCAAATAACCTTATCAAATTCGATCACATATGTAAACCGAACACGCAAGGGGTTGAAGATAATACGTCCTGTCACACAAGCTAAAGCGCTAAGACTTCAATTTACGTACACCCTATTTCCCTTTAAGAACAATGCACCACCGTAAGGACATTTAGGAAAACACTGGATGGGAGCTTCATGAAAAGCAAAGCTACCTATTATATAAAGTCACCATGCACATAACAGTAACCTTTGCTTCTATTCCCAGAAAACATATACCCCATTTATCAGTACTATTTAGATGATCTAACCTTTATTCAACAACACCCTAAGCGGCTACCCCTAAATCCATGACCACCTTACCAACAGCAAAGCAAATACACAGGTTACTGTAGTCCAACAACAACTTCAGCTTACCAGGTCAGAGATAATGGGATTTAAACACAAACACACTTATAGACCGGGAGCAGGCATGGAATCGTCATAAGAAGCTTACAGCCCCAATTACATACAGGCCACAGGTTGGTAACCCAGACGAGACAACTTTTAAACATCAGGGTAACTAAGGATCACACTAGAGCGCTCGACTATAGAAAAGGCAAAACCAAGAGTTAAAAGTCATGTCCACCGCTTTGCAGAGCACCCTGCACCTCCTGACATCAGTCCACGCACAAAAAAGAGGCCTAGAAAATATTCCGAACATGAATCCCTCAACCAAATGCAATGTTAGGGACTCCCATCATTGGGCAAAGGTATCACCACGCTGCAGCATAAATAAGTCATTACAATTATAAGATTTAGCTATAAAACTTTGTAATGTCCTTGATCAAGTTGCCATGGTTTTCATCAACTTGCAAGTTCATCATGTGCTATTTAAGCCTAACTTAACCACTATCACCTACATAATAGTAGAGAAATGTCAAGCATTTCGAAGCTTATGAAGTGTGCATACCGAGCTTTAAAAAATGCCCTCGCGCCCTTGACAGCTACAAGGAATCACATAAATACAGATTTATTGGTGTGCATTACGAAAGAGGTTACCAAACGCATTCTGATATTATGCTTGTAGTCATATGCCTTGAGAAAAAGTGGAATCTAAATACATTAATCGACATGATAAAGGCTGACTTGAAAACATTTTCAAAAAATCTAACAATTGCAAATGATTAATCAAATACGCAAATTAACCAGGCAGTATCTGTCTAACAAAATGTCAGGGCATAAGCACCACTACAAATGAGAATTTGGCTGCAAAGTCTCGAGTGTACGAATTGAAAAGCTACAGACCGCGCAGGATACGTTTGCATGATTCCTAAGAGCGATTTTTAGCATTTTGTCTTATCTATTAGCTTTCCTTAGCTGGAGAAAAATTGAATCTGCAGCTATTCCCAGTCCTTGTTTGTGTCACCTCTCGTACTATTGGAAGCACTGCAGCATTGGCACCAAGCGATTCTACCGCCAATCGAAATCGCGAAACGCGCAAAGCTTGTCGGGAATAGCTCACAGTGACGTAACTCTACTCCTGGAGCATACAAACGATCACGAACGATAAGAACAACGTAAGAATGCAACGTCATTGTTAAACTGCCAACATCGACATTCATCACAGAAGGAGATTCGATCAGCGGACTCACAATACAAAATTAAACCTTGGAGTCCTACCAGCGCTGAATTAGCTCTACCACATCTTTGTGCGTATGTCCACCGATCAATTGGCCATTAACAGATACGATACGATCACCTAAATGAGAACATATGAAACTGATGCTCTAGAACAAACAATTGAGCAGAATCAAGCACCACCAGAATCAGATGACAAGAAAATTGGAACAGAAGGAGGACGGGCCATAAACTTAAGAAGGGTACTTCTTTTTATAAGACCACTAATTAAGGGACCTTATTGTCTCATCGTATGATAAGCTACAAGGTAACAATCCTAGCATCCACAAAATCTTGTTACAAAAGGCACTCATGTTGCCATCAGAAGGGCTAGAAACGTGAAAGGAAAATGAACCTGACCAAAATTTAGTTACTAGTTTTAATTAATGAAGACCCAAACAATTTTTTTTTACAATTTTATATTTTTATATGTGCTTATTACCTAAGAAGATACTATTTTTCCCATTTAATGCCCGTTTCATCGTAGTACCTGTGATATTTAAACAACAAATGATATCACAACCACAAAGCAGCTCCCTTAACAAGAAAAACACAAGTAAAAATAACGGTTGCTATCAATAACCAACCTTTACAAAAATAATCGCGTTTTACGGATCCATGCTAATATAGAAAGAAATAATTTTTTTTTTTAAGAGCAATTTTTTATGTACCGCGTGTAGTCACCATAAAACCATACGAGCAAGCTTAGCATGCTCAAAAGCCCTGCGAAACGAGTCCACTCGACGCATTAGGCAAGAGGCCAAATCTTGAAAGATGCGCACCAAAGGGAAGCTGTTGCTTGCTTAGAGGGACGCGCAGACAAAGCATACCAAGTTGAAACCTAATACATGCAAACAGCACCTCCCATGGGGGACGGACCTTCCGGCATTCTATTTGGATTAGCCACTGGTTTCAAAGGAACGACACGTCACGCAATCAGCGAGTTGTAAGCACAAGAAGACTCGGGCAAAGGTCATACCAAAGTTGGAAGAAGCAGAGGAAAAAGACCTTGTACTCAATTTATTAAAAATGATATAAAATACTACAAAGTTAACGATAATCAATATGAAAATAAACGACAAAAAAAAAAAAGAAACTAGGGATATGAATTAACAAGCAAGCAACTGCAACAGAATAAATAAACACGTGAATAAATGAACGAGTGAATAAATTATAAACAAGTTTATACAAAGGCAAACAGTAAACAGTAGGTCTATGAATTAACAAATAAGCAACTAAAGTGAATAAAAAACGAGCGAAGAGATAATCAAAAGCGAATAAACAAATAAAAATTATATAAAAATATTTTTAAAGAATAAATGCCTGTATGCTTATAACACGCAAATAATACATGCATGAGGAAAAAAGACAATGAAAGAAAAATACTATCACGATAGGAAGCAATTTATGCGAAGTGCTAAATGCTTTGGATGATGCATCAGATCAACAGCAGAACAAGTGACAAGTATAGAGCTGAACCTTATTCCAATCAGCATCAACAACCCTGCCCTCCTGTAAGGCACACAAATGAGAATAAGACCGACGAATCCCGCATCTACGAGTTTACAGAAACGTCCTGTAAACGATCTTGCCAACGACACAAGCACATTTGAAGGAGAGGTAGGTACGGTTACGCATAATACTCAAACCTATCTGGATTACAACTTTATCACGCCGAGGTCAAACCCATTTCAACCTTGAATAGCTTCGTCGTTTCTTTCATGAAGTTAGAAAGTCTAGTTGCAATACGTGTACAACCTACTACATCACCCCGCGTTTATGCCACTGTGGGGAAAATCTAGCGGTTTTTGCTGAGAAATAATGAGATGCCTTCATTTAAACCATAAGATCAGCCTAGGATTAATAAAATCGGATCGCAAGTATTAACTAGGATGCCGGCCAAGCAAGACTACCAGGCCGGTACTGTTTGCTTACTTACAAAATAGATATCAATACCTCGTTTCAATAGCTCGTTCCATAGTTACAGATACTACTTAACAAGCACGTCCTTCGTACAAAAAGACCGAAACTTTGTTTCGCGACGTCAAACTCGGGGGCTGGGGGGGTACCAACTAAGCATTCTGTGCATTCAATGGAAAATAACAGGCAACCGACAAGCATAAATCAACTCCTTTATTTTCAGAACCAAGAAGTTTAAGCGGAAAAGCAATATAGAAGCAATATTGGCCAAAAACTAGTTGCTAGTATCCGCTACCTCAACCTTGGCAAGCATGGGTTGTTCTGTCATCCAAAAACTTATTCAAAGGTTAAGCAAGTTGACTATACAGATAACGAATATTTTATTTAACTAGATGAGTAGATTCTAAGGCTGTAAGGTACTTGAACACCTCTTCTCGAAAATAAAATTTCAAATCGTATTAGCCTGTTACAGAAAAGTTATGCATCTAGCTATAATTGGACTCCATGTAGTGTTTTACGATAGCTGAGTGTGTCCTTCGAATTATGACAAGTACACTTCTATGACCGGGTCAATCATCACTAACGAAACAATTGCGGGTAGCATTCTTTATAGCACCAGCAGCACCAGCAGCAATGGACAAACATCGCCAGTCAAAAAAAAAAAACTATCAGACAGGTCCCACACTCCGAAGCACGTAATTCATCTCTCAACTAAACCATTTGCAGAGTCTTTCTGGTGTCACTGCCTTTCCTGTCCGGGCATATTTTTTGTTGTTGCCATTCGCTTTTGGTTCAAGGAAGAGCAGAAAGACAATGCTACAAGTTCGCAAACAATGCTAATTATGCATACTGGGCTAAATCGGGGAACATAAGTACAGAATCATCAGCGCTTGTCAGGGTCTTTTCTAACTGCAAATTCATTACGGGAGTGCAAGTCACAAACAACTACAAGCTTGTTAACTTCTAATCCACGCGGAATGTACAGCGCCTGCTATCTTGGCAACCAATACTCTACTTTCTTAATAATCCAGCTCTACAAATCCACAATAATGCAAAACCTTTATAATCAACACCATACGTTGTTTAAGCGACTGGAAAAAAAACCTAGACCCCGGAGTTTGTCATCGAAAAAGGCATTAACCAAGATCTGTCCTTCTTACAACGGCCATGCCAAAAGCCTGTTGCAATATGTCGAGACAGGGAAAGCAAAACTAGTATCATGAATATATACAACAGCTAACCTGCACACATCAATAGCAATGCCCTAAAAAGAAACTCTCTTCAACTTTAAGTGACAGAGAGTGCGATAGACGATTTACAATAAGTACCAGGCTTCACCTCCACGCTCCAAGACCAATCCATTCAAAGGCCAGCCCACAAAACATGACCCGCAATGCGTGCGGGCATCCTACAGGCGCATGACATAACCCCACAGAGTCGTAAACCTTGTTGCACACGCAGAACAGGGCTTATGAAACATCATCCCCAAAACAGCAAAACTTTGACCTAAAGGAAGTCACTTTCGCTTCTTGAATAGGGTCTCACCAGAGACGGAATTATTCACACATGAAACCTGATAGAATCTGTAAACGTGATGCTAGCGACTAAGGTCACTGCACAGGCAACACGACAAGTTGTTCATACTAGATGGCGCTATGGCATTTGAACTGAAAGCTCGCGAACAGGGCACCAAGGCCACAAAGAAAACGACACTAAGGACGTGAATGAGTGTCCAAAGGGTCTGAAAATAGTTTAATAGTATACAACATTCATAACTGACTACTTGGCTAATATCAAGGGCAGAGCATTTCAGCTACCTATCTATGCATCTATTGATCTATCGGTCACTTAACTATCAATCCATACATCAATCTATCTACCTATCTATGTATCAATCAATCAATCAATAAATGCATAAATCAATCAATCAAATTATCTATCTATCCATCCATCCATCCATCCATCTATCTATCTATCTATCTATCTATCTATCTATCTATCTATCTATCTATCCATCCA
>QQSS02219456.1:0-10867 GCA_003687565.2 Craspedacusta sowerbii
AGCAGATTTTCACCAGCAAATCCCCAGGTCAAACATCCATAGGTTAAGTGAGTGTGAAAAAGGCTGTAGTATAGCGAGTTCATTGTTACATCAGCAGCATATTGTCGAATTTTTGATAGCAAGCCGTTGGCCTTTGCCAGTTTTTTTGACAGTTCGGTGAGATGAGGTTTCCACGAAAGGAAAGAGTCAAGAATAACGCCGAGATAGCTTACCGTACTGGACAAAACTATTGTTTTTGACTTGGTTTTCAAAGTGAGTCTGGTGTAGCAGTGTTTGCTACGAGGTCGAAACAGAATTACTTCAGATTTACTGTCATTGAATGATAACCTATTTGAGCAAAGCCAATCATAGATTCTAGAGATCTCATGAGTCTTTGTTAGTTTTAGCTTTCTTAGTGATCTACTCCTGTATAAGCTAGTGGTATCATCAGCAAAGTGTTGCGGCATACCTGTGGAGATGCATCAATGAAAGTCATTAATATACAATAAAAAAGGTATGGGGCCCAGCACGGATCCCTGGGGAACACCACACTCTACACCGTACATGCCGCAAACACCGTAGATATCAAGTTTTTCTAGAAGTATGTTAATATTAACAGTGTCGAACGCGTTTTGGAGGTCCAAAAACAAGCCGCAGCCGTACTCGTTTCTATCAAGGATATCGCTAACGGAAGTAACTAGATTAATTAATGCATGACTTGTGGAAAAATTCTTTCGGAATCCGAATTGTAAATCGTAAATTAAATTGAACCTTTCTAAGTACGAGTAGAGGCGCGTATACATAGCTTTCTCTAGGATTTTACTAATGTTTGATAAAAGGGAAATCGGACGATAATTGCAACACATATCTGGCGGGCCTGATTTGTATACGGGAGCTACTTTGGCTAATTTTAGACTTCCGAAAAAGATCCCTTCCGTAAATGATAGGTTAATAATATAAGAAATTGGCGTTGAGAGCAACTGTGATCCACATTTTAGAAGATTAGTTGGTATATTGTATGGTCCACAAAATCTAGAAGAGTTTAATAAGTTAATAATGTCAATTACTTCATTTGAGTCAATTGTGTGTAAAAATAAGTTTTCTCAGCTGAGGGAGGCATGTGTGACCGAAAGTTGTGACGGGAGTTATGTATTTTGTCAGCAAGGAACTGGCCGATTGTAGCAAAATAATCGTTGAATGAATTAGCAATGTTGTGTGGCGTCTGGAGGAAACCATTGTTGTCATTAGTTAGTAAAGAGATAGAGCCCGAGCAGCGCTTACTTAGTTTGATTATAGACTTAATCCCTTCCCAAGTTTTGCGTAGTTTGCTTTTGTTTTGTAAGAAGTAATTTGGTAATAAAATGCTTTGCTGTTTTTAATCAAACCAACAATTGAGTTGCGATGAGCCTTGTATTTAGTTAAAGCTTCTGTGCGAGCAATTTGGTCAGTTTCAGCTAGGTACCGTTTAAGGAGCTTATCTCGGACATGAATAGATTTTAAAATACTTTTAGTTATCCATGGCTTTTGTTTGAGTAGAATTTTTTTTGTAAGTTTTTTTAACGGGTGCCATAACATTTAAAATATCAGTAACCTTATCAACGAGAATATTTACGAGAATGTCAGGGTTCTTTTCGTTTCCAAACTGTAAATTCCAATTGATATGTGCTACTTCTTCGACAAACTCGCTATCGTTAAAATATGTGAAAGAGCGGCCATAAACGGATCGAATTGTATTCCGTTTCATTTTTAAGCTATAATCTGTAAAAATAGCGAATTGCGCAAAATGGTCCGATATAGTGCAAATTATGTTTCCACTCACGGTATTGTATTTGCAATTGTTGCTGAAGATGTTGTCAATCAGTGTTTGAGACCTCAATGTCACACGACTTGGCTGCAGTATGAGAGGTTGTAAATTATGGCAGGCAATAGTGTCTTAGAAATTCGAGGCTACTACATGAGTGTCATAGCCCAATAAATTTATATTAAAAACATCCATTATTGTCACTTGTTTGTTTTCACTTTAAATCTTCGGAAGTACTTTGTCAAGGAATTCTGCCGAAAAGGATGCAGGGGAAAACAACGGGTGTTTGTATACACATCTGCAAACTATGTTTTTTCGTTTCTTTTGTGATATTTCCACAGATGTGGATTCAAATGCATTTTCAAGTTGAAGGCTGAGATCGTTTCTTACTTTGACATCATTTTTAAATGAATTATGTATGAGCAGACGAGTCCCTCCAGCACTAGAGAGGGTTTTCGTATCAATGGAGAAGTACCCATCTAATTGCAAGTCAATACTGTCAAAGATCGCGTGCTTCAAACGTGTTTCTGATATACCTATAATTTCAAATACTTTCAAAGATCGCATGCTTCAAACGTGTTTCTGATATACCTATAATTCTAAATTGATATTTTAAAATCCTTAGTAATACATTTAGTTCTTCGTAGTGCTTACTCAACGAGGCAATGTTCAGATGGAAGAAACCAATTGTACAGGTAGGATCAAAATTGTGCTCGAGAAATTGGTTTACGTCATGGTAGCGCGAGCTGTTTCTTTTAAAGCAAAGCTCATCCAGGGTCACAGTATGGCCAGGTAGTTTATCAATAAGAGACCGAACACTATAGCTAGGCACGAGGTTTAGATTCAGATGCATCGGTTCATTTAAAGCAGCGAGAGTTAGAAACAAAGTTTGCTCATCGACCGAACAAAAAGGCAGGTCACGCTGAAGACAGCACGCACACTTCCACGTGAAAGTTTTGATGAAACTTTCAAACGTCATATTTGAACACTTACTGTGGAAGTATCGCTTGCAGGAGAAGCTGCATATGCGATGAAGATTAAAGGGAATACAGACCTTACACATTTTACACTTAGTTTTTTTGATCTGCAAAATTTCATTCTAGGAAAACCAAGCAAAAAGAAAAAAACCGACGGAAGAACAGAAAACAAGCAGAAAGAGAAACAATATAATATAACAATAAGTATGGCGACGATAAAGGGCAGTTATGAATCAAAACGTTTGAGATGAAATTGCTTGATAACAGTCAGAGCGGGATGGACTAAGAGAGGGGAGTGCAATTACATCCTGGTAAGATGGATGCGGGCAACATATGGCATTTGCATCCTGATAAGAAGGGTGCGGACAATACTAGTTATCATTTGCACCGAATTAACGCAACACTCAGGAAATATTTGCGGAGAGAGGGGTAGTTTAATCGCTAATTGGTTGGGACGCAGAGTATTTAAGAGATCCAAATAGATGCTTAATTGCAGTGAAAGCATGCGATCTTGCAATCAAGTCCTACTTATCTGCGTCACCTATAATGGCCTGGAATTCACTGTAGGATGTGAAGTAGCGGAATAATCCTTCGAGTTTCACGCAGAGACGACAGTTTACGTCAGCAAAGGCGAAGCAAGTCCCGATTGTTCGTTCGTTGATATAGTTACTGGCTTTGTCGAGCAGGTCTTTGCGATGCTTAGTAAGATCCAGATGAATACGGCAATTTGAAAGGTTCTTTCTGGCCCTGTATAGAAGCGTTCTATGGTAGAAGGTTGAAAACTTTACTATTACCTGCTGCTTTCTTTTTTTCTTCGCGCCACCAAACGCACTCTTTCAATCTGATGGGCCCGGTCAATTGCGCCTTCCGTCGTTTTTATCCCCGAATCATTCAATGGTTTAATAACAGCATTTCACAGTTCATTATCGGGTTCCGGTTTGTTACTTGCAGGGAGTGGGATCCCCCCTATGCGCAAACACTATCTGCGCGAATACTGCTCACTTTCTTCAGACTTTTGTGTAAGATCATCAACTTAAGCTTTCGATTTAAGCTGATTGATGACTTCTTTCTGCTTCTCAAATGTCTTTTTTTGTTGCTAGTGTCTGCAAAAGCTCCTCTAATCGCTTGTCGAAGTAAGATGCAGTTAAAACCAAGGCATCATCTTTGATTAAATCACTAGCTATGGATCCTTGTCCCGATTGACGACTATTCACTTTTCTAGCTTTTGCCATTTCAAATTTTTCTAAGATGAACCCTCTCTTAGTCCTTCGCTCGCTCCTCAGGAGGTCATTAAGAACGTCCGCTCGCTAGGCTGCCACGGACGGAGTGACGATAAAGAATACTTGGGCAGAGACTTAGCCAGAGCTCAGCTCATGTGGGTTTTAGGGTATTCTAATGGAGCACACACTTCGTTGTTGTTCATGGATTTAGTTTCTAGACAATCTTCGCCAGGGTTCGCAGGAAGCAGAAACATGCTTGTGAATCGAACATGCTAAATCTTAAGTTGTTTTAGAAGTAGTTATTTCATTCAGGGATTTTCCGATTTCGGATTCAGTTTCGTAAGTCATTATTTTTATTAAAAGATCTTGACCAGACATAACTTATAAGTTATAAGTTTTATATTTTTTGTTTATCCCATTAAAATCGACAGACTCGGAAATCTGCCCAAGATCATGACATGCTGCTTGTTGCTTTGCCGCTGTTTGACAGATACTTGGCATCTTTAGAAAAATATAGTCAAGAAATGTTCGGAATCTAACGCGACTAAGATGCGCATTGAAGGGTAAAATGCTAAGGTATCGTGAAATTTATCCGAGTATATACACCAGAGATACGCCCGTCAATTAGTGTCAAAATGAACCATTCAATTTGCGATGTGTAAATTTACATTACAGTACGGGTGCATCCATTTTTCACATCGACGCTATGCGCACTGCGATTATATCTTTACAGATCGATTTTTTAGGCATAACAAAAACTTTAACTGTTCAAGATGCATATAGAGAACAATGTTAACAACTGTAATATAGGTTTTAAAATTGTGTCGAGCATCCAAAGCATGACCACATTAGGAAGCTTTTGAGGAAATTATTGCAGCGTGTGGTTCCATGTCAACAAAGCACGAGTTTTTATAAAAATCTTTGCTCCTAACAGGAAATGATGAACCAGAATTTGAATACTTCTATTTGTTTATTTGAATTAAACAAGGTCGCTTTTATCCTTGACATGGTTTGTTGCAGATCCAATCTGGTTGAGAATTACCCGACTACTTTAGCTAGCAATAGCTCCAAATCCATTAAATTGATTTTTATATTAGTTCTTCAAAATTTTACGAATACCGGATCCTTACCGTCTATCCTACACCCATCAACAAAAGGAGTCCGAGAAAAGAATGGCAAAAAAGGTTCTCCTGAGTTAATTGTACCTTAATGCTGACCTCCAAAAATACCGATTATCTTTTCTTTTCGTTCTAATTGTTTTTTTTTATATAGTGCCACTCAGTATTTCATAAGTTGAAAAGCTATACTTTGTGTACGCTTTGAAAGTGACAGGAAAATAATATAAAATTACGCAGAGGCGTCCAAACGAAGAAGTCGATTTCGGGTGAAGAGGTTCCGCGCCAAATCGCTAATTTGAATTAAACCATTTGCAACGACATTGCGTTATAGTTCTGCAAGTGCTGAAATAATAACTTCAATATCATGCTGGTATGAGCTAAACAATACGTGTTAGAAACGGTAAGTAAAATCTAGAGTTTTCAAGTGCTTTCCTTTTGCTGCTTGAGCACGCTAGAGGATTATAACCACAGCCACATCAACAATATAACGATCGATCTTAGATTGTCTATCAATCTATTCTCGCAAAAAGGTGCATAAGCAGTATATGCATTTAAAACAATAAAAAACGTAATAATTGCATGATTTTAGAATAAGGAAACTCTAAGAAAAGTGTCACGGCTTAAATTGATTGGCTGTTAAGTACTATAGGATTTGTAACCAAATGTGAGTAGGTGTTGTGGTATGCCTTTGGGATGCAGGTGATACGAGCGTGTAATTTATGAAGTGAGAATTACTCTGCTACTCAGGTGACTCATTTGCTTACTAAAAGATGCCAATAAAAAGTAGGAGTTAAAGATGTTTATGAAATGGAGAAATTCTCTTTGAGAACAATGTCTGAAGAAACAGATCTAAAATTAATAACAAACCGATAAAATAATCGATTCATTAGAGAACTTAGTATATGTTAGCGACAGTTTTTTAAGGTCTTATTATATACTGCTCTTGATAACGTAGGGGGTCAAGCTTGCAGTTTTATGTCTAAGCTGGCTTTGTTTAGTCCCATATGTTGAAGCCGAAAGGGAGTTAACCTGGAATATGAAATGAGGCAAAAGCCTCATTTTTCCACAAGAATGGAATGTCTGCAGTATAATTGTATAATGGTCCATGGCCATGCTATTTTTTAACTAATCTAGTCTAGCTTGCTAGGCAAATAATATTCTGTAGGGAGAAAGATGCTTGTCCAACCCTATGTACGCAAAGATATCCTATGTCATTTGTACATCTGCGTATTTGATTGTGCTATGTGAATATAAGCATAAACTACTTAATATTGGTAAAATTTAGTATCTTTATACAACTTTAGCTGAAAAACTTTTGATCGTGTCGTGCTTTTGTTGTGTGTGCACTTACGTCATGTGAAGTAAAGTAAGTTAAGTGCTAAAGTAAGTACTAATTTTTACTATTGCTAATTTTGACCTCATTTAAGATTTCATCTTACTTTAGTACTAAGGAACGCCTTCCTAAGTGCTTTAGATCCGGTGTTATCTATAAGTTTACTTGTCCTGGCTGTGATGCCAGTTATATTGGAGAAGCCTCCAGACACTTTTCAGCACTGGTCGCAGAGCATGACAAAGCCTCACATATATGGCAGCATTTACATGGCAGTGGTTGCAAGAATGCATGCTTGGAAATGTGCTTTTCCATATTAGATCAAGCGCTGACTGACTTCCCTAGGAAGTTAAAGGAGCCTATCTTTATGAACTGCGAACATCCTAACCTTAAAACCCAAGTTAACCACCTGACTCTAACTTTATCTGTCAAGTCTGTCTCTTCTCCACCTTCCTACTTTCTTCCTTCCTTACTTTTTCCCCTAGCTTTCCTTGTTACCATAGTGCCATAACAGTTTGATTGATTATCACTTAGTATCAATTACTTGCAAAATTATTTATTTGGCTGGCGTGCATTGCGGTTATCATGTAACTAATAAAGTCTTTGCTTCTGGAGAAAAATTCCGCATTTTATCCTTGCGCACTGACCTGATTTCAGGTTTGATCAAACTTTAAAAGTATCACTGTTCTCTTCGTCTTTTTTTTTTCATGTTTGTGCTTCCATTTGAAGTGGAATGCTAACTGACACCGGCTTTAAGTTGCCTTCCGTCTCATGTGCACTGGGACTAAGAACCCCAGTCTGGAGCTAAGCTTGCATGGCTTGCTGGCACTCATAAGGGTGCTGGTTTTCTTATATGTGACAATGTACCCATGTACAATGGAGCAAAAATAATCGTGGTTGCTGATTTCACAGGAAAGCATTTTGCCTTGTTTTAGTAGCGTGGTAATACGATTTGATTTGAGCTTGTAGAGAAGTTTCATAGTGAGTACTGTTTATCATGTCTGTTGTCACTTGAGTTGACTTTGTTATTAGAAATATTGTAATAAATATGTTATTATTTGTATATCCCTTTTTCCACAAATATTTGTGCCTATATTAGTATGTTTTAAAATTGGCTTTCTGTTAAAGAAGCGCCCTTTTGTGAAAGAAATGTCTGTTTCACTGCTGTTCCTATCTATTATTTTTGTTGTTGTTGTTGTTCTTGTTGTTGTTCTCTTAACGGCTCATTGAAGTTCTCTGTCGTATCAGCAAAACAGTTGTCCTTCATAGATTATCATGTTGAATTCGAAGGCGACCGTTGACAAGTGAGCTGGGAAGGTATACCTTGAGTCTTGAGATTTCTATGTCATGCTTAGAAAGGGTTTATTTCTATGCACTAGTCCTTTTAGTGTTTTTGGTCTATAAATTACTTTCGGTTCATGCTTTTCAGATGAAGCGGTCGGTGAACTCGCAAACCGCGCTATGCTTTCCTGATGAGCGACAAGAATATTATCAACATGCCGCGTCAGTTCTTGGCTATGAACAGTTTCTAGCTGGCTGCTACGAGTTCTTAAAGTTCAAAAGCTTGCCTAAGAGTTCAAAGGCACGTACGACGGAACCTGTTAAGGTGGCTGCCTATGGTAATGGTGACAGCTATGAATGTAAAGATCGCAATTGACTTGCCTTTTTATCAATACTTAAGTCATTCTTTTTAATTCTTTTCTTATAAGGTGGCTCGTTCCTATAATCATTAACAAATTTTCTGTATGAATGGCTGAGGTGAAGTTCATCCTTCGCTGAGTTTAAACGCAGCTCCAGTACTTTAAAATGTTCACAGAATGTTACATGCAGTAAGCTGGCCACTGTTTTAGGTATTTTGCATATATATATATATATATGTATATATATCCGGGACGGTGTATATTCTGATTTCAGTTGGTAAAATTTCAATCTGTATATCTTGTTGTCATATCAATGATGTTTCTAGATGAAGAGGAGGCAGATGCAAGGGATGGTGAACGTTTGACTACAGAGAAGAGCGTGGTAAGTCTAAATACTGCTATGACAGCAATTTGAAAGTGAAATTGAGGAATTCATTAACATTTGATAGCTAAAGGCTGTTACAATTGTTGATGAGGATTTCTCTCCTCTGCTCTGCGTTTACGTTCTTACTCGTCGAGCTGATTATTCAGATTTTTATGCATGTTTGGGAGAGTCTAACAGTGCAACAACAACAAGCAGAAAGGAAGCAGCCGTTATCGTAAAATGCTCGTTAAGGATCTAATGTCCCTCGCCATTATCTTTAGCGAGCAGTTTACGTATGAGGTTTGCAGTAATTGCTCGGAGATTTCTCGCTTCTGACGATTTTCTGTGTATTGCATGCTAGACAAATGAAGAGATGCATATGAGAAGTAGTACGATAGGAACCATAAATGCGAGCAATCAGAGCGCGCTGCAAAACTTTCTTAGATTAATGTCATGGAGCAATAGATGGTGTTCGTCCGTATTTTTTTTTTTCTTTCAAATTCTTATTAATTGCACAGTGCGTAGAGCTTTCTATAAGTGAGTTTCTTGAGTTTTATGCTACAGGCAGACTGTTTTGAGGTTTGACTATTATTTCTTAATTTTAGGAATCAAGTCCGGGGTTCGAATCCGCCCATTTGCAAGACGTCTATAGAGAGCTATCTTATATTAGCAGAAAATTGCAGGTATGGCTAGAAAAGCATGTACAGAAGTATTCTGTGCGACTGACAGTGTACTTATGTGCATTTTTTTGAGTAGCATCATCTTGTCTGTTAAGAGCATGTGTCATGTCTTCATAACTTCCTGACTTTACCGATAGGACGTCTGTTCCTGGTTGGGCATGTGCGTAAATGAGGTAACGATCGTACTGAGGCTTGACTAATGCTAGTGATGGGTCACTCGCGAACGATCCGGCTCTAAGAGAGGACTCTGTTACGCGAAGAATGGGAGCCGCCTCACAAATCTGAAGAGCCGACTCTTTATTTTGTAAATTCAACATACAGAAATGAAATCTTTATGTAATGAAGAATATTGACTTTATTTAAGACAACTGACTATCATTTCAGGAAGCAGCACATAAATTACAATTATGTAAGCCTAGGAGTAGCCACACGAATTCGCACCCCGAATCAGTCTGTTACTGACACACCTGGTGTCCAACCTGCAGTATAATTATACTGCGAGCGAGGAACGAGGGCAAGCCAAAAGAATGAAAGTAGAGCAAGGTGGCCCAGTCGAAATGCGGAGGATAGTAAGAACAGCTGTAACCAAGCAAAATCAAGAAAATCAGTAAGAAGCACAGCATCGTTTCGAGTTATTTTTATGATTTGGACAATGTGAAAGCTCAATGTTTAATTTGCAAATTAAAGATCTCATTCAGAACGCTACGAACAACTTGCACCGTCTTATGCGAACTGCGTGCAAGCGCACCCAAACGTGAAGGTAGCGGAGCTTCGACAAAGTAGCGTTCCTGCTAGTGTCGTTGGTGCAACTATTGGATTCAGCACCGCAGCTGCTGGAAGTGTCTCCACTCAGTTACGCAGGCCTATTCCGCGACCCACAGCTCATCAGTCGTTTACAATGGATCAGTTTTTGCAAATGCCCTTGTCTGTAGAAAACAAGGCCAAATTGATGGTGCATTGGCTAAAATGTTTGCGACCGATTGCATGCTATTTTCTGTCGTGAACGCAGTAGCTTCAGAGATTATAGTGAAAATCTTTGTCCTACGTACACAATTCCTAGCAAGAACGTAATTTCCACATCACTTATTCCAGGTTTAGTTACAATAAATGATACATTTTTCAATGAATTGGGAATACGTTTTACTGTAATAAATTGGGAATATGTTTCACACAGTATTCGTCGAAACTCTAATTATTCGTCCGTTAGGGCCTAAGTGTTAAATACAAATGTTTAATAGTATTTCGTGTTTCATAACAAACCCTTGCATATTTCAAGAAATTGTCAGACCTTGTACGTATATCTCATTAAGTAATGTATTAAGCACTGTTTCAAATCCATGACACTCTAAGTCAAACGTAGAGCAATTATGAGTTAAAGAGACGCTCGCGAGCCGTAAGAGCCGGCTCATTTTTAGCTGAGTCAAACGAGCCGGCTCACTTGAAAGAGCCGGAATGCCCATCACTATCACATGATGAATCCTGTTCGATTTTAAACGCAAACTGTGGCTTCGGATACAGCGCCCGTAATTTTGCCTATCAATAAGGAACGTTTTTCTGTTGGCCAGGAACTGAGCTTATGTGTCCATACGATGAGATAAAGAGATAAATACACACACGTGTGCACTAGGATTTCGGCCCATTATGCTCAGTATCCTTCCGCAAGGTGGGCCCGCTATCAACGATCCAGGCGCTTCCTTCGACCGCCTTGTCACTAGCCAGCTTTACGACTTGATGGATACCTTTAACACCAGCCGCCCT
>QQSS02219467.1:0-10867 GCA_003687565.2 Craspedacusta sowerbii
TTACCGCGTTACCGAGTGCGCACCATGCACGGTCACCGCGAAGACCTTAATTGATGGACCGGTCTAAACTGGTGGAAACAAAAAGCTTTATCGGCTTTTATGGCCTCCAGTAAGCCCTGGGGAGATTTTGAACACGTGCTCTTGAAATCTCCGGTTAACTCGGTGAATTTTTTTCTTGTCTAGATACTGCCCCATTTTTGAGTGGCGCCTTGATTGACAAGAGCTGGGTCCTGACCACAGCGAGCCAGCTTCATGCCAATAACACCAAGCTGGTGGTTGAAGAGGATTTGCAAGTTTCTCTCGGTAGGGTTTACCTGAATATGGCTGCGTACCATTTCATGATATAAACACGAAGAAATGCTTGCCCTCTGTGACAGATGCGTTGCTTTCGTTATATGTAGATGTTTTGCTAACCCAAACAGCAATCGATGGCATTTCTAAGAAAACACGCCTGGGAAATCGAGCCCTAATGGCTTGACTATGGACACCCTTACTTAGCCCTAAACAGTTGTGCTGTCGTGCAGGATAATTTATATTTTTTATGCAAATTGCCTATTGAAGACATGAGATTGTTAGAAACTTTAGAACCCGTTAAATAACGAACTTCTTAATTTAAATAACGAATAAATACAAAATTTCTCAAACCATTGCTAGAACATCCAAAAGACTCAGTTTTTATAAGTTTATCGTCAGCGGTCTTCTCCATGGCTGTCCTCTAACTTGCACGGATTTCCTAGTTACGCGCTCAACCAACCTAGTTCCTAACTCTTGCATTAGACGAGTACTGCACGTGAGCTAATCATCCACTTGTAAGTGTAACAATCCTCAGCGTGCTATAAAACATATCAACTCATTCGCAAATCCTTCCTGCTTTCTCCATGGATTCTGCATTGATTTGCTTGCACTGTACGGTAAAACATTCTTAAAAAAGGGAAATGTATGGAACGATATTTTCTCACGAAGGGCGCTTCTCAATAGATCTTAAAAGGATCTGGATGTCAGATTACTTTGGTCGTGATATATTGGTGACGAGGTTGAAGACAAGGTTTCTCTGCTAAGAAGCTTTTCGAAAAGAGTCCGGAAAAGAAATAGTTGTGTATGAAGCACCAGGAAGTTTGAATACCATAAAAATATTAGAAAATATATTAAATAATATATGCAAAATTCTTTACTCTGCAGGGGATTATGACAGAAACAAACCGGATCACCGGGAACAGATGTTCTCTGTTCGAAGGATATTTATTCATCCGAAATTTAAATTGGAAAATCTTGACAACGACATTGCCTTGTTGCAACTCGACAGACCGGCAAAGTTCAATGATTTCGTAAGCACTGTAAGTATTGGTATAATAAATTTTTGAAGGCCCTGTACCATGTCTTAATTTGGTTATATCTGTCTTAGTTAAGGGAATATACAAGGTTAAGGGACAGCTTATATAGTCAAGACCTCACCATATCCTTATTTTGCCATTTATAAGTATTTAAATTTCATTTCGGCAGATTCCATATTTATCCAATAGCAGAAAAAGCTCAGGTTTTGGATATGAACCCGGTAACGATGTGAAAGTTAAAAGACAGCTCATATTTTTCTACGAGAACTTGACGAAATAACCATGTTGCCATTTGTATATAGGCCGGATTTTGCTATTTTAACTCTTATATTTTTCTACCGGGATTGCATATTAACCATGCATAAACGATGGCCCTGGCTTAGGATATCAAACTGGCATAGCTCGCGAGTTTTTTGCAAATTTTGCCTTCCGATCGCTTTGCAGGTTTGTTTGTTGAACGGTAAGCAAGCGGCCAAGTTGGAGAAGCCCCGGTCTGCTGGTACAGTCATCGGCTGGGGAAGCTCAAAGCCCTTGACGATTCTACAGGAAAGACCTCAGACGTTTTCGACGACTCTTCGTGAGGTCAAGCTACCCATTGTCAACAACCGGCGCTGCAACCGCGCCACGTCGTATTTCTTCTCTCCGAAATCTATGCTCTGCGCTGGAATGGCGGACAGGTCGGAGTCGCCCTGTTTTGGTGACGGTGGATCTCCTCTGCTTGTGCAGGAACCGAACAGTGGCCGCTGGGTGCTCGTCGGCATGTTCAGCTGGTCCGAAGGTTGCGGCATGAAGTACAAATACAGCTACTACACCCGCGTGTCAAGATTCAAGAGATGGGTTACGCGCCACATTGAAAATTCATAGGCCATGCACCAGCGTTTTTTTTGTCTGGTTGCCTTCGTTACCAGGCCGTAAGGCCCATGCCGTTTACTTCTTAGCCAGCATGGACACTTCGCTTGAGTAGCCTTCTTCGCGGTAGCTATCCACCGCCATTCATGGTGTTAAGATCCAATGCAAACAGTGCTTGCCACACACCAACGCCACACGAGATGTTACACTTATGTTCGTTTTGGAACAAAGACTTTGATGGATCAGAGAGAAGATTTTTCCCGACAAATCAGGCGCTTGACGACAACACGGGCCGCGCGTAGGAACAATATGGCGGCGTCGCTGTTGAAAACTGGGATTCTTTACGGAGTACTTCGTTAAGAGGTTTCAGCTCCTGGACGTCTTAATTTTTTTTAGAGTAATTTCGACAGCCTAGCTGCTTATGCGTTGCTAACATCATTAGAAAGTAAAACAGACCATGCTTCTTCATTGCTGTTTTCCATTTCTGAAATATAGTTAACGGGAGATGAGACATTGAGCTATCTGTTCAAGGTCTACTAAATATAAAAACTTCGTCTTTGATTAAATATATGCTGTTAAAGGAATACGCGTTCTTTCGTGAAGCACCGTCATTTCCAAAGGCATAGTATGAAGAGAACGGTCTTATGCCTAAAAGAAATATACCACGCATGAGGTAAGACTTAATGCATGCCTGCAAGATAGAGCTCTAGATCGTAATCTTCTACTGGCTTGTTTACTAGAAAATGTTTGGCAAATTCTTCGTTTTCCAGAGATAGCCGTGTTATTCGGAACTAGTATAGTTCTAGGTTTCATTCGAAACGCGTTGCAGTTCCTAAGCTCCAATAAAAGTCAGAATTTGAACCTGAGTTTTAAACGCTTTGACTCTTCAAGTCTGTTACAAGTAAAAAAAAAGTTAGAGTAAGCTACCAGGCAAAGAAGAAGGCGGTTCTTATATTGAATCTGCGAAACGATGCAAAGAAAGCTTGAAATTTGAATATCTGCATGCAATGTCTAGGAAAACAGATTTTATGACAGTTTTTACAGTTCGAGTTTTAATTAAGACGCTACATATTGGAAGCGGAGCAGAATTAGGGAATGGTTTTGCTGCTTTTCAATCCGTGGTGGCGTTTTGAAATAGGCCGGGATTCTAGAAGACCTCATCCCCCGTGGCCCTTTAAAGGATGAACAAGTTCGATCCTGAAAGAAAGGGTGAGCGATATTATGACTATCCAATGGTTAAGAAACATTTACAACGGATATCAATGGCCTCAAGAAGAAAAAAATGATTGTCACTTTTAACCCATTATTTTCACAATTATAAATTTTAAAAGTTGTGCATGCCGTTAAAGCCTGTTAAGTAGAAAATTCGTAATGATCTACAAAGAAGTTTTCAAACACGTCGTGATCTCAAGGAATTTAAGTAAACTTGTTTTTCTTTCCGTACTATATTAGTATCAGGAGTAGAACTGTGTTGGCGTGTTCTCGCCGAGTTCTAGCCTAGGCAGCAGTAGCAGTCTTATTCCTTCGATATCTGCCTGACACCGAGTCGTAAAATCTCTCCAGGTTCCTGCGATGCAGTAGCTGTTGGTAGTAAGTGGCCAACTGGGAGCGGCAGCATTGAGGTGGGCAGCCAGCTGAGCATCGTAGCAAGCAGTAAGGCGTGCATTGTTGAAAGGGTGCCTGTGGGTTTGCGGACGACACCTGGTAGCCTGATGCTAATGCCTGGATACGTGGTGAGGAAGGTATGGTGTAAAGGTATCGGCCAGCATCTTGTATCTGTGGTAGTACGGGTGGTGGTGACGACATGGGCATTGGAAGGGGAAGATTCGGTAATAGCGGCGAAGGTAAGGTGTAAAGGTAACGATCAACTTGCGTGTAAGAGGGTGATGATGAGAGAGCAAGCTTTGGAGGAGGTGGCATTGGTACCATAGGAAGTGGGTAAAAGAAGGGGTCAGGAAATGACGGCGCATGCGCTTCCGGTGCCATAGTGCAGCATCTGCTTGGACATAATGAGTGACAACCCTGCATGCAAGATGCAGGACACCATATCGAAGGTTGCTGGTCGAAGCCTAAAATTTAGGCATATTCAAGTAAGGCGTTTTTTTTTTCTTTTCTCAAACCGCTTACAATGATCCAAACACGAACATGCACTTTGTTTATCTAGACCGTCAAAACTAAACTTAACTATTAATAATTAAATGAAAAATAAATATTTCCTAAGGATGCTTGCCTATGTTATCAGATCGGAGGCTGTCACTCCGCTGTTACTCATGCGAAATTCAAGCTAAATAATTCCAAGGCATTATACCTTAATTTATGCATCACCTTAATTTATGCATCATGTCGTTTTACGATCTGGCTTGTTGACCTTCGTCTTAATTCCCTTTTACTAATTGCTACTAGCTGATAATAGCAATCTATAGTTACTAATGAAAGTCGTCTCCGAACGTTTTTAAGCAACAGCACACAAAGGAACAAATTCTTAAAAGCCATGAATTTAAACTTTTAACACCAAGGTACGCAGCTACTAATGAAAGTAATGTATAAAGTATAATGCATGTTTATAGACATTGCATGCTCTAATAATACTAAGTAATAAAAATAATGATACAGCATCATGATTTTTTATAGGCATCCTATCCTGTAATATTAGCACACACTCATGTCACTGAGGAGGTCTAAAAGGATAGAACGCTTCTGGTGAGATTGAGGAACTGGTCAACTTAAACATTTGGTCGAATTCAGTTCTATGTGCCTAAAGGATGCAGGCCTCTCCGTGCGACGTTCTGTGCTCTCGGCCTCACCTTTTAAACAATAGGTATAGTACTGTACCATAAAAGTGAGTTACCACGCTGCTTTCCTAAAGTAGATTAGTGATTACAATAATTTGTAGTCGTGCGTTATTAACTTCCTACCTGCACAGTATCCGTATTGACGATCTTCATCAAAATTACTCGTTGTTGCACACCAGTGTTGAGTAGAGTCAGCTTGAGTGCACTCGGTGTATTCGGTATTCTTATAGATGAACGGAAATACGCAGCATCGTCCATTAGCATTTCCTCCCTCTGTTTTCTGCGTGCACGACCTCACTAGAAGACACGTCGAGTCGCTAAGGAAGAATCTCAAAACTTTTCATATATGTGACGCGGCAATCGTGGCTCACTTGAAATACCATTCCTGCTTCACACTGTCCTAGACATGGCTGGGTCTCAAAGTCGTCGAAATATTGGCGTTTACACTTTGCAAGTTTTTCCGTTATAAAACCTACGTTTCGAGCCAAAAACTTTCTGAGCCAGTGCGGTAAGTTAATATTCAAATGTAACTTGTTTTGCTATCAGAGTATGGACGTTTAAATGTAAACAAATTAGAAAACTTCTGTCAGTGGCAGCTGGGTTTGCGCCAACCTGCTTATGTTGCGATACCTTAAGAAAATGAATTTCTAAAAAATTGCCATTTAGAGTCGCACTTTACCATGGATTTGAGTTCACAACATACCTCCTTCTTCATGTAAATTTCTGCATATTGCTTGATATAGCTGTGTACCCATAGAAAGGTGTTGCAAAATATCTGGATCGCGGCATGTAGCAAAAAATTTCTATGATTTTGAAGCGACACCATTGCATACATTCTTATTACGAAAACCAGATACGACTCACAAGTATTGGAGCATGTTACGTAGGCATGTGCGTTACGAAGGCGTGGTGAGCCTCGGAACCAGGTAGGCATACAGTTTTGACATGTGTGATGTGCCAAGGACCAATGGACCACGGAAAATTTGCAGCAAAGTAAGCGTGCATGCTTGGTACAATAAAGAAAGAAAGGCTCTCTGGGAAGGTTAAAAAGGCTAGAAAAAAAAACATTGAATGAAGTAAACCTGATCCATCGAGAAGGAAATTAAGGCCACCCCAAGAGCACCTTTCGTTAAGCCATGTGGCTGGCAGTGGCGGCGCTTGGGAGTCCTGGGGCGACTTGCCATATAAAGATCATTTTACCCCTGAATACACGGCCTACCATTGCAACTTTGAAGTATAAATGATTAAAGTTATTTTATCCGGAGAATGCCGTAGGGAGATTTTTCTCCTGCATGCCAACCTTACTACATGCGCCAGACTTAAAGGAAGCTGTTTGCTCCCCCCCTCTCACCTGAGGTCCCCGCTACCCGACTTACGCAATTTCCAAAATCCAAACGCCCAAACTAGTTGCTGGATATGAACTGCCAGGCAGATAGACAGGCAAATAAAAGTGTTATGCTACTCAATTGTAAGACATTGACTTCCATGCAGATTCGAAAGCTGACCTGAGTAATCAATTTATTGAGATGCTTGCCTGGACGCTCGTTACCCCCTGGTGAATGTTAGTGAATGTGTGTTTGTGTATGTTTGTGTTTGTGCGTACGCATGTGCATGAGCGAATGAGTGTTCGTGTGTTTGCGCGTTCGGGTTTAGGCGTATCTGTGCAAGTGTGTGAATGTGTGAGGCTCTGATGGATTGGATCGCTGCGCATGGATCGTTAATTCAATTACCCTATTGTGAAGCCTTCCAGAAGCGAAGGTTATGTTAGGTCTCAAATACACAGATGCCCACTAAATAGATGGAGCAAAGCGAAACATGAATAATGGTAGGGAACACCTCCCTGTGCACCCTCCACGTTCTCAGTAATATAATTCCTCCGGTCTCAATTTAATCTTTTCAACTCGCAGATCTAGAAGTGCTACTCATTCATGAGTGTGTGCTTGCGTGAATTATGTTATCTGCGCGAATGCCTTTCTTCTATAGAAACTTATAAGCCCGAAGTTTCAACAACCTTACATAAAAGAATAATAGTGAAACGTCTCTTATTTTATCTACATTTCAGCAATCCCAAGAATGCGGAAGATCTGAACATGAAATCAGGCAAATTCTTGCACTTAATTATGCCATTAAAGCCAATTATATCACTGCAAAATGCTAGGAAGTTATGTCGTAAATAGAAATTAATTCTACCGTTAAGTAAACGCGTCTGTAATTAATTTCAGCATATCTTAAATGTTTAAAAAATCCTGGACAAAGAAAAGACCATTGTTTATCTCTCGCCCAAGAGTGGACGGAATTTCGAGTTAGGTCTTCCTTTAGTCAAAGACGTAATTGGAAATTAGTGCGGTGTTATGGCCTGCTGTACATGTCATGTCGTATCACCGCCGTTCATCGTAGTCGTCTCGGTCCTCTACCTCAGGGACATCGTCGTCATCGCCATCCTCATCGGTGTCATGGTCGGCAGCTTTAGCGTCAAGCAAATCGCTCTTTTTGTTTAGAAGGCCAACCGGAACGAGACTCTCGTACATCGTCGGACTAGCTCTGGCAAAGGGGGATCCGTATAGGGTGCTTAAAGAGTCACTTGGAAACGACATGAACATTGGCATTCTTCCCTGAAGGAATTGGTTTTCAGGATAATACTGCTGGTAAGGAAACGGCACAGTTTGCACCTGATCAAAAGATGGAGCTGAGTCAGCAGCAGGCCCGGTGACGTCATCGATGAACTTTTGTTGCTTAGCAACTGCGTGAGAGAAGAGCTCCTGAAGACCGTTTCGTGTCAAGTCCTGTAGCCGCTTCAGGTCGTCCTGAGCTTCTTCTTTCTGTAAATCGATCAGGGTGGCTGCCTGCTTCAAGCGACCTATACGGTCCTGCTCTGCCATGTCAGCTATGGTTTTCGGAATCAGTAGATTAGATGACGAAGATGGTTCATGATTAAAATGTGTAGCCTCGTGGCTAAACGCTTCCTCTTTCGGCCAAGCCTCGAAAGCAAGAGCATTGTACTGCATGCTAGCAGTCGGCTTGTGCTTAGAACGTACTGCCTGCTGCAAGCTAAACGGTGATTTCTGTTGCTTGGAAACAAAAGCTTGCCCATGCTTACTAGAAAATTTTGATTCAATCGGTCTAGTGCGACTGGGTTCTTCGGCTCGAAGCTTAGCTTTCGAGATACTTGGATGTACTAGTTCGTTGTAAGCGTGCTTTCTGCGTGACTGCGGGTCTGTCAGCTGCTGATGAATGCTAGTTCGTACTCCTCCATCACTGCGCGTGCGCTCTAGAGCATGCACGCTGATGGGATCGGATGGTTCCTCTTGATTATCATCTTCCTTGACCAGTTGATCTATTTCGTCTTCTATCTTCTTTATCATAGCTAACGTTTCCCTGATTTTCTCTTTCCGATTTAGCAGGTGTTTGTCCTTGAGGATTTGCAGCTTCTGCTCGATAGCGTCCACAGATTCCTCTGGTGTGGGAACCTTGCTGTCTTCGTTCCCTGCTAAGTCCCCACTCGCTGTGCTTGAGACTTTGTTGAAGATGTTCTTTCTAGAAGCGCCAGACTGTGCATTGTCAATAAAATCGTATTCACTTGGTTTCATGTAACCATCACGCATTTGTGATTCCTCTAATTCACCGAACGCGTCATCCGTATCTTCGTAGTCATCCTTATAGCCAGGGACTACTCTACCAATATTTTCTTCGAAGTTCTCTGCGCCAGTTTCATCTTGACCAACTTCACCGGCATATTCTCTATCCTCGCCATCTTCTTTTCCACTGCCTTCCGATTCTGCGATTAACTTGTTCAGCGTGGCCTCATCGTTCAGCATGAGTCGCTCGCTTTCAGACTGTGTCTTGGCCTTGAGATGACCCATGGAGCCACTGATAATGTCACCCATCTGCTTCCATTCCTGTTGCTGCACTTTATCGACGACATCTTTCAGCACATTTGAAGAATGAGTAAGTCTTTCTTTGGGCTTCGCTGATTGCTTGGCGCGACTGGTCACCGGATCCCGGATCGACAAGTCAGATTTCGTTGGCGCGTCCGGATCAAAGCTACTCCCGAACCAGTCGCTGCCATCTTTAAACGTAGCTTTCACTGAATCTCCGGGCAACATTTCATCAGACATACCATCAAGGTACCGATCGGAATAGAAAACTTCATTTTTCGGTTTGCCGCCGAAGCGCTCAGGCAAAGCGTCGGTGCCCGTGTCAGTGAAAGGATCTGAATATACTTTGGTTACGGTCTCTTTTACTTGGCTGCTTAACCTGTTGCTAGTACTTTCCAGATCTCGTGAATTTTCGCTTGGCGCCTCTGAGGATGTTACGTTACCTCGCCTGGTTTGGTTAAGAGTCTGAGCTTCTGCGCCCGTATTAGTAAGTACACCCTTCGTAGTTTCAGCGCCAGCAGCATCACCTTTCTCCTTTACCTTAGAGCTTTCCAAAACTGTCTTGTTAAAGACATTCAGCTTCCCGTCACTTACATTGGACTTCCTGCTGATGCGCTCTTCAATCGCTATAGATTCATTATTCTTACTACCATTCGCTTTAAGTACGGATGAGGCGAAGTTGGAATTCATTAACTTGTCTGGACTAACTGTTACATACGACGCCTTCGGCAAACTCGATGCAGAGGCTTTGGGAAAAGATGGGACGTCGTGTTCGTATAGATGATCTGGAGCTAGGGTAGAGTTACCTAAAGATGAGGAATTATTGGACAGCGGAGTATGCTTTGCATGTCGTATAACTACCGCTGACTTTGACTTTTTGATTGTATGTTGATCCGATTTTCCCTTTATCTTGGATATACGATCCTCTTTCTCAACACGAACGTGTTCTGATGATTTTTGGTTTATTTCCACTTTCTTGGAATATCTTGGGACGCCTTTACGCATTTCAAATTCAGGAGACTGCCTACCGGCCATAGGATTGTATGGCCTCTCCTCTTCGCTTGCCGGCACTCCCATGTTTCTCGGTGACATCTTTTTGAAGCCAAGAGTTGTATTAGTAAGATTCTGTCTTGGAAATATTGGCTCGTTTGTCAGTGCCAACTTTATATGAAATGACTGTCCCTCGTCAGGTTGGCCACTCACACTTTCATTTTCACTTTCAAGTTTACTTCCACTGATCCTTGGCGCAGTCTTGAGCAAATTACGAGCGTGGACATCACTTGCTCTTTCTACTGATGGTCTCAATGGCATCTTTTCATGACCTATATTGATACCGTCGATTTTCGACTTTTTAAAAGAAGTTGAAGAATGATTCTTCGAGTCGGCAGCCACTCTCCTGCCTACGTCTATCCTTTTGCTCTGTAGTGCACGGCGATGAGGGTTTACTTCTACATTCTTGTTTTGCTTTAGAAGTTTATCCTTTTTCCGATCGCCTAGACTAGGATTACCTAACGTCATATTCTGATGTTTCAAGCTTTGAAAAATGTGTCTTGGGTAATCTCTTTCGCTGCCAGTAGCAGGTGCATCGCCAAAACGTTTTGGCTTAACGCTGACCAATGATTTCTTTGACAAAAGGCAATTGTTGCAAGCTGCGTAGCAAGCTATATTCAACGACGGTCGATGATGCTGGCAAGCGGTGCTGCAGTCGCACGCTCTTCTCCTCTGTCGCTTCCTAGGAACATCTTCATCGTTAATCTTTGACATGAGCAACAGCCTTGGGTGCTCAGGAAAGCCTCTCTTCGCATCATGTACCACGTCAACCAACGAGATCTCGTGCGGGACAGGTGAGATCAATTTTGTAGGAAGGTTCTCTAGGGCGTTCCCAACACCATCTCTTCTCAACGACGAGAAGAACACTAAAATCACGGAAGAAAGCACAAGTCAATATGTATGTATGTATGTATGTATGTATGTATGTATGTATGTATGTATGTATGTATGTATGTATGTATGTATGTAT
>QQSS02219478.1:0-10866 GCA_003687565.2 Craspedacusta sowerbii
ACATACATACATACATACATACATACATACATACATACATACATACATACATACATACATACATACATACATGCGTAGATACTTGCATAAGTACAAACAGGATCTCCGAGCATGTTCAGGTAGGGTCAAGTTTCAAAAGGTACGGAGGGAACGTTTGGTGATCAATAGGCAGTTTTGCAATAGCTTTCGTGGCAAGCAGCTTACTATAAAGAAGTGTCCTTCAAGACCAGAAATTGAAACGTTTTGGAAAGGAGTATGAAGATCCAAACGCAAATTCAATCGCTATGCATTCAGGTTAAATTTAATCCGTGAAAACTACTGGTTATATTTGATCCGTTATATTCTGGTTTAGTTAAATTCGTGAGATATTCGAACGCCGTATTACGCGCACAACCCTAGATAATCTCCCTGTTTCATAACAACAAAGCACCAGGTCCTGACCTGATCGTAGGATATTTGTTCAAGCAATTTACATTTTATCGGGCGCACCTTGCCGAGCAGTTTGAAGGCTTCCTCAGGAGCATTAGAGCTCCCAGCGTGGCTGGGGCTAGCTCGAACGCATTTCTTTGCAAAGAATGAGGCAACGCACCTACCTCAAATCTTTAGGCCGATCGCGTGTCAAGCCATTGCATTCAAGCTGCACACTGGTCGCATCAAATTCCTGCAAGACCATTGTGAAGCAAACTCTGTTATCACAATGGAAGAAGCCGGAGGAAGAAGGGGTGTCTGGGGTTGTACACAGCAGCTCCTAATCAACAAAACTGTTCAGCACCAAACTACCACCCATCGACCCAAGCTAGTTTGCGCCGGGATACCAAAAAGCCTTTGATACCTGGCCATACGACTGGCTTATCGAGGCTTAAAACTCGCCCATGTCCCTGATCAACTGATTAAAGCTACTGAAGCCCTAGCGTCAAAATGGAGCACTCAGCGGAACTCCGCAGTTCTACAGCCACCTTTGAGACTGACGAAATACAATACCAGCGAGGCATCTTCCAAGAGGATAGCTTGTCGGCTCTGCCCTTCATCCTAGCACTGAATCCATTAACTCATCTACTGCAGAGAATGAAAGAGTATGCGGGTGGCGAGCCAGGACATAGGAACTGCAACATATGGCATTTATTCTTCATCGATGATCTTAAATTATATGCAACATCTATGAATGACACGAAAGCAACGTCAACAGTGGTCACGACGTTTTCGGATGAGATCAGGATGAGGTTTGACGATTCAAAATGCTGCTCTGTGCAGGCGAAAAGAGGCAAGGCTGTACAAAATGTAGACGACCTTTGCGTCAATGGTCTTAAACTGCCCTCAATCGGCCCACATGATGGCTGCCGTTATCTTGGCGTTGACGAATGTGTAGAGTACGACGACATTTTTGAATAAAAAAGGTCGAGATCTTAGTATTTAAAAAAATAAGGAAAATATGGCCGTCGGAGTTATCATCGTTTCACAAATACATTGCGCACTATGCGTTTGCCGGTCCTGTGATGGCACCTACCTTTGGAATTCTGGCCTGGACGAAAGAGGAACTGAACATGCTTGATACAAAGACCAGAAAGGTGCTATGCTTCCACAGGAGTGCCCACAAAAGTGGAGATATTGATCGATTATATCTGCCACGAGAGCAAGGAGGGCGTGGAATAAAATCCATATTGACAGCTTATCAGTCGGGTATTGTTGCTCTCCACCAACACACAGCACAGATGGCTGCTAAAAATGTATTTATTTGCGACGTTTGGAAGGAGGAGAAAGCAAGAATAGTTAGAATAGCATCAGAGGATTTTCGACTATCAGGCCTCACGTCAGCTACAACATCAACAAGATCTCTAGGGATTGCAGTCACACGTGCCCACAGCAAATCGCACAAAGAAGCTTTGACTGCTAAGACAGCGCGCGGCAATTTAACTGGAGAAATGGCAAAAAAAGGTGAGGTAAACTTTACACAAAGTGTCTCCTGGTACCAAAATAACAGTATGACATCCCATTTCGAGGGATATGCTCAAAATCATGTAATTAACAAGCATGATCTAGATGCCGGAAAGACTCTAAAAATGGACAGCAAGTGCTGGCTTTGTAAGAAAGCCCAAGAAGACATCAGCCACGAAATCGCTGGGTGTAGCAAAATGTCCGCTCGCTACTACATTCCGCTTAGGCATGACCCTGTTGCCCATACGGGATGTACCTATCTCTTCACCATTATAAACCTCTGTTCTATAGAGTAACCCGCCCCCCAATATTCAGGAATATGTTGATCCACATACAGAAATCCCAAAAGCCAATGCACCCTCGGCCATCTTGAAATATGGTCTAATGTCCGTGTCAAAACCGCACGAAAAGTATCCAACAAGTGACCAGATCTGCTTATATGGAATCATGAGCTCAAAACAAGACATCGTCTTCGAAGTTGAAGTTAATGTGCCAGCAAGTTAGTGACTTGGGCAGCGACTAAGCAACCTAAACTATTATAGAATGCATGGCGAGACAGTATATGTCGCGATGAGCTGCAAAGAACATGTTAAATGTAACCGCAAGGATCTGATAGAATATGAAGCAGCGGGAACGAAGTCGTCCGTAGAGCGTGGGAGAAAACCAGAAGCCACTTTTCCTTGGAGAGGTTACTCGAGTTGGAGATGACCGCACAATTTATCTTCACGCCAGTGAAATCAGTATTTCCAGCAATGGGTTCAATACACGAAGTTCTTTTCATGTGAATGAGATTGTAGGAAGACTCAAACCACATGCCGACTGCCAACTCCACTGGCATCTACGAAAATGTTTCGATCTCTCAAAAATTTCGTCGCCGAGTACGCAGAGAAGCCACAAACGGCGAAGAAACCAGTGAAGTGAGCAGCTGGCGACCGAGAATACAACTGCTGAAGTCAGCACACGTGCGCGCATGCGAAGAAGGTTAATAGTCCGCCATTATGCAAAACTTCACACAAGGTCGAAAACCTACCGATGTGATACGACAACCCTGCCGCGATGTAACTTGTGCCCATTTCTACAAACTATGAAATCTATGAAATCTGCTTTGTATCTACGAAAAAATGTGCGCATAACGTTAGTGGGGATCGAGGTACGGAGCCTAGTTAAGGAGAATATTAAAAGATCGCTAATTTAAGGCGATCGTCAGCTAAGTGAGTTCGCCTTTCGCACGGTAGGCTAGGCCCACCCACAAGACCTGGTGGAGATGGGATGCGGAATGAAAATGATCGCGCAATAGCCCATACTCTCGGAGTGTTGTGGAAGGCATAAACCAATAGACCAAGATAAATTTTCTGTTTCTATTAAAGCTTTGTTACATTTCTCAACCCTACTACTCTATCTGTTTCTGCGCATATCCAGATGTCCATACTGCCTCCTCCACATACTCCACTTGCAAGGAGGAGTCTCTTCCGCGCCACACGCAAGCCAAAAATACGCAGCTGCATGCGAGCTCAGACACGCTGTAACAACTAACAGTAGCTTGAAATTTCTATTGAAATGAAAAGCCCTTAGTTAGGCGGATTACCCCTTGGAGAATCGCTAGCCGGGAGACAGACGTTTGTCGGGGAACTTGTTTGGCATACACACAAGCATGCAGCAGAAACAATGCAGCCACTTGGGGGAAGACATACAGCACCAACGGTGGTGCACGGCGAGAATGCCATGTTGCATCCCTGAAAATAATAGAAATTTAATCAACCTGGCAATCCTTAATTATAACACATGCTTGAATTAACAGGCATGTCAATAGCAAACATGCATCAAAATCAGGATCTTATTTCAACATTTCCAATCTCCACGACACCTACTATTAACAATACTACTACAAATAAAAATACTTCTTCCACCACCACCACCACCACCACCACCACCACCACCACCACCACCACCACCACCACCACCACCACCGCCGCCACCGCCGCCGCCACCACCACCACCACCGCCGCCACCGCCGCCGCCACCACCACCACCACTGTTACTACTACTACTACTACTATATAAACTTATACTACCGGTTGTAATAAACATAGGAATTTTCTATATTTAAAGCACTTACCGGCGGTATTGAGCAAGCTCTGGTGGGTGTATACAGGACGAAAACGATAAACATCACGATTGGAAGGAAGAAACCTGCGACAAAACAAGATGTCATCATGTGAAAGATGTCATGCACGCTCAAATGTAGGTACCGCTTATTACATTATTGGGCGTAGACCGTAAAAACCTGGTGTACGCATTTTGTAATGGCGTCCAGCAAAAGCAACCTGTGCAAATTTTGGGAATCGTTCCAATTTTGTGATGCGACATTCGACGATCAAAAGTTCCTGAACTATCACGCCAGAGGTCCACCCAGCGATACAGCGTAGGAAGGCGTTGTTAGGTTGACGAGTTTTCGCGATGATGGCTATGGATACAATTATAGCCAAGGCTCGTAACTAAGGCACGCTTATGCTATAGAATTTTGCGAGTATTGAAGAGATACTTCATAAACAAAACTTCAAATGCTTAGTATTTAGTTTTGGTCAACTAATCAGCAGAAAAAGCGTAAAGTTTACTAAAGATAGATCTAACGCACCATGCTTGTAAATTACTGCTGCAAAAGCAATAGTGATCGTGGAATCTTTTTGCAGGGCAAAGGCTAGTTCAAAGGATCTTAGCTCATCAGCACCCTAACATTCAGAATGAACAGTCCACCCAACTTAGTTTTCTTCAAAGAAAAGAAGAAATTCCAATCTCCGCTCTTATAAGGATCTCACCATTTCAGAATTTCTATTTTCTAAGGAAAATTTTTGCCAAATACTTCTCTAAAAACCTAGAAAAACCTTTTTCATGCATGGATGAAATCTTATTTACGAAGTGATGCATGTAAACATGGTGCAGCATTACCATATATAGGTAAGCTGGTGTGTGTATGTAACCATGGGACACGGTGCAGCAATGCCATACATGGCGTAACCTCTATATAATTGTAACCTGCATGCAGATATGGTACAGCACAAACATGAATAACATAATCTGCCGCATGGAAACTTATCTTAAAAGGCGTTGCTTTAGTTACACGGTGCAGCATTATATATGTAATGTATACATGTACTTGTATAACTTGCATAAGTTGTATGTGAATGTGTAGTGGAAACAATAAATGTTTATCCTTTCTGCGCATATAAACAGCAAACATCAAGAATACATTATGAATGTGACATAAGTACCTATATGCATACATTAAGCGAACCAATTTTTCTGTAAGCTTTCCTTCAAGTGTAGACCTTGCCACCGATTTTCAATTTTCAACGAGCTTTTTTCCAAAATTATTTTAAAATGAGTGCCTTTTTGCGAAAACAGCAATGGAAAATGGCTACTTCGTAAGAGAGCAGATTTGAAAGGAAGAGAAAAGATGTTGGAGATCGTACAAAATAATATCTCTTCAAAACAGCAGGTGCGATAAAGACGTTAAAAATTTGAAAGAAAAAACGCAAACGACATAAAAACGTACTGATGAGGGACAAAAGATCAAGAAGGTGTCTTGCTACTGCGGTACAGCAATCTTTTGTGTCAATCTTCAGCAAGGCAAGCAGAACGACCGAAACTAGCGACAGAATTCAAGTCTTCCAAACGATGCTACGAGAAACGCTTAGCAACGAACTTGGAAGGATAGGAACCATCGACGAGACGCTTCACGATATCCAAAGAGGCATAAGAATCTTTAAGCCACGGTCTACCATGAGAAGGCTCACTCTTTATGCATGCTCGGTAAGTCTTATGTTTTAGTGAATGAAACATGGAACAAACCGCCGACAGTCTCACTCGCTGACTCGTTGGAGTAGGCAACAACCTCAGCAAACAAGACATTCGGGATTTAATGTGGCTACTGATGGTATCACTGAAGATACCGTCACAATACATTTTTCTGAACGGAAAACTTTTCTGAATTTTCTGAATAAAAAAAAAAGCATAATAAGATTTGTTGTGAACTATGTTCTAAGAATTTCAAAAACATCAGTCTCATGTGAGCTACAGTATATCAGAACCTCTATTAACTTCACAGCCCGTTTCTTCCGACACCTCGCCTTGCACTTCATTGAATCGTGTAGCTCTCCTGTTTATTAAGCCCCCAAAGCGTGAGTATTTGTATAATACGGAGACGTACCTTTAGTCAGCATAATTGATGATTTTCTGTACGCAGCAACTGCTTTCAAAGCTGCGATGATTTCAGCGACTTGTGTGGCCAAGCAGGTCCAATGTATACGGACTCCAAACTCTGTTACGATGTTTCTACGCGACCACCACGACAATACGCAATGGACTCGTTGCTGCCAAACAAAGACGCTCATGGAAAATTGCTTCATGGGAAGTAATTTGTTTAGGTCCAACCAACCCGTTCTGCTGGCACGTCTTCGGCAATTTTATTGCGATTCATCCCGCACAAAGAACAGGAATATAGCCGGGAAATACCTTAGGTAGGATTCTCCCTTTCAGCTGGCCCTTTCCTCGCCCTGCTATGTATGCAGTTTGCAGCATGCATCCCGGTTGTGACGTACGCATGCTACCATGTAATTTGTACTTCGCCCGAGGGAACAGGATACCGTCCACATCAACCCAATCAGGTTTTCGGAAGGTGTTTTGCAACGGTTTTCCGCCTGCCGCTGACCGGTCACTGGGGTAGTTTCGACTCCGTAGGTCCCGGCTCTATAAACCACTGGGCGGATCTTCAAGGGACTGGGTATCACTCGCCTCTACTCTCCTAGCGCGCCATTTCGCTTTCCAAATGAGAGTTACGAAAGTTAAGAGGACAAAGCCATTCTACGAGCGCTGGTTCTATAATCATTATTCGTCGTCATCCTCTGGAGGGCAAGCAATATCTGGAGCCAAGTAATCTAGGGCGGTCATAACTGCTCCGTTTTCGTTTCTGTTTTTACTAAGTGACCCGTACTGAGATCCTCTTCATCCCACCTACGAAGGCAGCTACTTGACCAGCACAAACTCGTCACCAATGATTGCGAGCTAAATTGTTTCATAGCCGAAAAACCGTTTATCCAATTTAAAAATACCATCGTTCATCTGTGATTATTAACTGGCCATATTAATGCGACTTTTAAATTTTGAATGTTCAATGGTGGAGCGACTTCTAACATTGCTGCCTTTGCTGTTTGGTAGAGTGGCTTTCTTTCTTTCTTTCTTTCTTTCTTTCTTGTCAAGAGAATTCGCCACCTTAAAAAAAATATACAACAAAGAATAAAGTAAGTTGCAACTAGTCAGTTGGTCGGTCATCTTGAGCTTCGTCACACATTCTGTGTAACAGAACTCACTATTTTGTCTATCCCAGTCTAACCCTAACCAGTCCCAGTCTAACCCTAACCCTAACCCGAGGCAGTTTCTTAAGGTGAGTTCAGGCGCCACCTTAGGTTATAGGTACTCTGTTTTGATCTTAACATTTTTGGACTGGCTTTCATATTCTTGCGTTTTAGTCAAATGACAGTGAGATAAACTTGTTCCTTAAAACGTGCGCCATTCAAGCAAAACGTTTTTCCTGAAATTTAGGTCTGATTCTAATCACATCACGTTCAGAAGGCGAAGAGCAGGGTAAACCAACTCAATCCAAGTCTCAGCTTCTTAACTTATGAATTGCGAACAGAACAAAATTCATTTATTTCCGAATAAATGGATGGCATCAAGTAAAGACTTTTGAGATGTAACATGTATTATCTCATAATACCGCTCAACAATGCATTTATTGGCACAGGAGACATCATCAGCCGGGGACTCATATGATTGAGGATGCCACTTTGATCAGAATAAACACACTCATTTATTAGTTTAGATAAGAGGAACGTAGACACAGGGAGAAACTGATAGAACAAGGAGAAAAGTAGGTAAGACAAAGGAAAATAACTTTGCACAGGTCTTATTTAAGACAATCTGACTTACGATATGCGCAGGTCTTAAGAAAACATCAACCTTATGAGGACTTATGATTACTACAGTGGTATAACTTTTTGGAACGAAAGAAAAATGAAAATAGAAAGTCAATATATTGTGCTGCTTCAACCGTTTAAAGTCGCAAATTGCTCAAAATCATCTAATTATTAAGCTTTTGATACTCAGTCAGAACGTATTATACTCCGTTGAAATACTTAGTTAATGAACATGCCATGTTATTGAAAATAGTTTTAAATAAAGTGTATAAGAAAGTAGCAAAATTGCCTTAGATGGAGCTATAATCATGATACTGGCTTAACAATGAAGCACCATCACCTTTAATCCATCAACAAAATTAAATACCCTTAAAATATAATCTGCCTTGGTCAGACAAACAATAAGTAATGAACAATCCCAGCCAAGCATAATTTTTTTGCAACTTTTTACGCCAAAATTTAATACCGAGATTAAATTTTATAAAATAAAAAGTTGAATACCAAAGCCAGAACCAAATAAATATTTGAATACCAAAACCAAATGTAACTAAAAACTGAGTAAAACCAAAATTAAATATCCCTTACCATAATTTTCCTGTCCACTGGCAAAACTAGTTTGATAAGACAGATAACAAGTAATTGGCACTCTTCGTCGAGCCTGCTACGCAAGCGTGAAAATTGCAAGATGTGACCAATCAATATCCATTTTTCGCGGTAAAATTAGAAAGCACTACCAAGACGTAAACCTTCGTCCAAATGCCACTGGTTGATCATTAGGAGCAAACCGAATTTCATTTATTAACATGGTAACAAATGCCGTTCACTTAAATTGCCAGCATTAAAACGCCAAGACCTATGTGAACAATCATCGAAACTCTCACAAGAACATACGATACTTTGCAGATGTTATAAATAATAAAATGTAGCATTGCTATCACTTGCTCTCCTTAAAAAATAATAGGGCTGCAAGCAACAAAGAGTAAACCACATCGAGTCAGTTTCCGCTTTAAATACTGAGAATTTAAAAAGCTACATATATGCAGCTTTGAGCGCAGCTTCAATTTTTTTCTGAATATTAATTTTGGATTACTTATTTTGATCGTGTAGATAATTATAAATGGTAGCCCCTAGATATTTAATACTAAGTTTTCCGTATTTTTCTGTCCGCCCTGGTGGTATTGACATCGTTAGCTTTGTTTAAGTCCAAGTAATTGAGTTTTGTCGCTTTAGGTGAAAGAAGTCTGAGAGGGTCTTTTATTTCGAGATGATCCCCATACATGCACAAACCAAATACGCATCTTCTAGTTACAACACTATACATTCAAATTACATTTTAGGCGAGTCCGATGGGGATAAACAAAGTTGTTTGTAAGAGCAGCGGCGGTAAAGTTTTGCGATGTTTAGGAGTTGTCGGAGATACAGCTAGCCAAGCGTCGGAAAGCTTGAAGAAATACTTCCGTACTCAAAATTGGCGGCAACTTCTGAACGGACTGTACGCGTATGTGCGAGTAGGCACAATAACACGTATCTTATTTTCTGGTAGGAAACCTCGGAATAGCATTAAGTGCGGCGTTTCTCGGCGTTGTAGAATTTCCTTGTTGTGGATCTACGGTGTAATTGCTTGGTAGCCATTTTGAGTAAAAGGGATACTACAGTATGGTGCAGCAAACCAGTTATGTATTTTGTTCTAAGCTGGGGCCTGTCTGCTGTTTTCCAATTTTTTTTTTGCGTACTCTTCAAAAGTATTATACAATCGATCAACATGGGCCTATGTAATTAGCTTTACGCACTTGGCATGCCCCTGTTACATAACTTCACTTAACAATCATGCGTTCTTACACAAGAGCTCATCATGTGCTTTTTTGATATTGCACCCTTGCACAAGCTGTTCTGCACAACATGCCTCTCTCTAGAAATCCAATTTATTAATTTTAAAGCTTTTTGTTTCTAAAGAAATTTTAACTTAAAAAAAGTTTAAAATAGAAAATTTGAAATATTAAAATAATAAAAAATAGAAATTTAAAAAAATAAAGAAATTTCCTAAAGAAAATTAAAAAAAGAAGTTTCTAAAGAAATTATACTTAAGCCAAATGTGATGCAAAACTACGAAAGCTTAGAGGGTTCAAAGGCTTAAACTTTCATTAAGTGCAAGTAAAACGTCAGTTTTTGAATAGTTCTTCGCTCTTTTCCCTCCTTGTTTCACTGACAGAAAGTTTTTCCAGTCAATCGGGGAAAGTGCCCTGCCCGATTGCCAGCTCATGCTGTTACAAACAATAATAAACGATGATACATAGATTATACTAGTATACTTAAGATTAAGCATAGTTTGAACACATTCTGTCATCTAAAAATTGTCTGACCATCTATCGATCACGCTGCAACTATTAAGTGTTCACGTAGAAAAGCAGTCTGTCAGAAGTTTATTACTCGAAAGTATGTGTAGAGGATGTAAAATGCCGGTTCTAGGCCACAGGATAACGGTTTCAACAGCCCTAGCTTAGCAGAACTATGTACGCTGCTCTGAAATAACTCCTAGGGCACTCCAGAGGCAAAGCTGATTTAGCTTCCCTAACCTTAACCCTAACCTTAACCCTAACCCTAACCTCAACCCTAACCCTGACCCTAACCCTAGGCAGACACGCAGATGGTATAAGCATGGGCGAAGCGGAAAATTTTTGCCGCTTCGTGATAGCGAAGCAGCGAAGCGGAAAAATCTTACCCGCTTGCAAATCATTACGAAGCAGTCGACGTTGCGAATCGACGAAGCAAGCGCAGCAGACGAATCAGACAACTAGCATTTGTTACGAAGCAACCGAAGCAGAATAAAATTGCAATTATTGCGAAGCAAGCGAATCAAGCGAAGCTTGATTCACCTGCTTCGTAACACGTTACGAAGCAGGCGAATCGGACGAAGCATGATTCGCAATTTTGAACAAACTTGTTACATATTACGAATCAGGCG
>QQSS02219500.1:0-22766 GCA_003687565.2 Craspedacusta sowerbii
CAATATCCTTCATTACATAAGGATTTTATTTCTATATGCTATATTTAAAAAATAAAGAGTCGGCTCTTTAGATTTGTGAGTCGGCACCCCGTCGTTCGCGTAAAAGAGCCGGCTCGTTCGCGAACGACCCATCACTAACACACACACACACACACACACACACACACACACACACACACACACACACACACACACACATAGTAAATTTGTCGACCTAGTACGGTGTCGACCTAGTACGGGTAAACCAACCTGAGTAGACCTCATTGGTAATTAGGCGTGGGAAAACCGCATTAGCCGTGGGAAAGCCGAATTGCGGTGGTTACCAGTTTGTGTCCCGTTTCCAAATTATGACCTGCACATAGTCCTAGTACGGTCCTGTCCCAGTACGGTTCGGCACTTTGCTAAGCCTGCTTGGCACTAGGAGGCCTTTGAAGGCCAATTTTTTCTGGCTGGGCTGCACTGATCTGAAGGAACTACCAGTGTGCCAGCCTATCTTTGATGAACTGTTTAAAGTCCTGAAATATCTTTTCAATCGACAAGCTGTTATTTGGAGTTACCAGCTATTGCTCATTGTAGTCCTAAGATGTGTTCTTTCCCAGTGGTATTGGGATTCCCGAAGCGCAAATAAAAGACAAGACACGAGGATCTTGAGTTTGTTGAGGTATGTCTGCAAGGAGAAGGGCTTCTTTTTTGTTAAGCATATGGCTTCGATTCATGGCAATTTCTTAAGTACATGGTACATGGTACATGATACATCTATTCACATGAAGGTTAGCCATGCCTCCGGTTGCAAGTGGGTGCAATATTACGCCTCCAACACTCGAACGATTAACGTTGTGCGCGCTAGAGCGAACATGCGAAGTTAATGTACATGAACGTTCAAATTCAACGTTATTCACGTTTCTAATTTTTAAATCGTAGTCTGTGGAAACCTTCCTTAAGTATTTTGTTCATGTTCGCATCCATAAAAATGCTCTTTATCTTGCACAATGCCGTGGAGTCTGCCATCAAGGTCAGTTGTCATTCTCCAGCTGAATGGTCCAGAAATTGCATACATAATGAAGCAAGTCGTCCATTCCATTATTAAAGTTTTTAGGAAAGGAAGCTAACGTTTTTGGCTGCGAAATGAATGTAGCATTTATTGAATGTAAGGAGTCTTGTCAGTCAGTGCTGTCAGTCTTAAAAATGCTACATGTTGTCTTGGAATCTTTTCTTTAGAATTGAAACATTGCTTAAAATGGTACAAATAGTTCTAACCTGCTTAGGAATCTCGTATTTTTTTTTATTATCTGCCTTTGTATTTACAAGCTATTGGTAATTAACTAAGCCATAGGAAATTATATTGTTTCCAGTTATATGAATATTTCATTTGGTAAGGTTGGGAATCATAACATTGCGTTTTTGGTTTGGCAACTTTGCAAACCTTGGCAATTGAATGTTATATTTACTTGTTGTTGCAGCAAAATATCTGACAAGGTTTGCTTTATCATCTAGATTCTTTCCAGTGATGATGTACATGCTGCGGATGCTGCTTGATGTGCCACAGTCCTCAAAAGGTCCATTTTTGATCATAAAATAGTTGAGGTGCAGTGTGTCTGCGGTATATTTTTCAGTCTTGTTAATATTTGAACTTAAAATTTTTGTATTGCTGTACCCTGTTATCTATGAATAGACGGGTTCTGTAAGTTTATTTAAATATTGGCTAGGAGGGGTCTTATGTGCGATGTTTCCTTGATTATGATATCTGTCTGGCCCTATTTTTGGTGCTAATTTAATATGGCTCTGCCTAAAAACAAGCAGTATATTTTATTGCAAAGACTTTTGCCCTCTAGCTTTAGAATGCCTTGTGTCTGAGCAATTCCATTTCCCTTCCTATGACGATAGTTAGTGATCAGCATAAAATTATTCCAATGCTTGTTTGTTTTTTGGCGCTTAATTGAGCAGTAGTATGACTTAAATAGCAATATTTTCCTGTTAGTGGCTCCGCTATTAGCACTTGTTGTTTAGCTAGTACTTGTTGTGGATGCGGGTTGTAAATTTTGGTACTGGTTCTCTAAAATCTCACTTTGTTTTCTTAGCTTTGTAATGATACAATTCCATCCTAAGACTTGTTCTGTTGGAGCAGTTGTGTGATAAAAAATTAGAGAAGTTGAAGTATGCAATTTCCAAGAGTTGTCTTCATATCTTTGCGACTTGGTGTCAACAATGCTAGTTAAACAGGACTAGTTTCTATTCATGTTAAACGCATTATTATTTCGTTTCTCAAACAGCAAGCACCCAAGCAATATAATAAGCTAAACATAATTAGCTACGCACTCAACTAATTTTGCACATCACGCCAGCATGTCTACAGTTTTGATGAGTTTCCTTATGGTTGCCTATACATTTTTGGTTTCTCTTCTTCCTTCGGAACACTGGGCGTTAAGACCGTTGCTTGCCATGTATGACTTACATAAGGGTAGATGTTTATGACCTGTAAATCTTTTGCCCGTATAAAAATCCTAGATTTTTATCAAGACGCATTCCGCAGCGTATATAACGCCCTGCTCTCCACATGTGCCACCAACGGTATAACAGGATCTTCTAGACCCCAACCCATCAGCGGTGGTTTATAAACAAATCCGTGCAAGTCTACTGCCGCGTATTGGCTTATACCTTGACATCGCCTACAATACCCTGTACCTATCTGTACCTTCAGAAGAGCGTTTTAGTCCTTTTGATGAGAATTTGAGTGGTATTTGTGAAGACACAACTGGTGTCGAATTCATTCCCCACACCAACAATTTTTCAAGGCATTACTGGTTCCTATAAATGATAAAGAAAATATATGCATGTTCCACACTTGAGATAGCAGAGTCAAAGATCGAGATATCTTTGAAGTGGTAGCTGCGACATGTTCTTCATCACAGACTAGCGCCGAAAGCCATCCCATAGCTTAGTTGACTCACTGGTAAAATCGAGTCCGTTCCCCACACTTAATTCCGAATGCAATAGCCGATCAAACCGAATACCTTCACACCTATTTCATTAACAAACATAGCTTCAATAGCTGATTTCGTGATAGGAGAGACGCCAAAAGTACGGCTCTGGGATATCGAGTTGAAATATTTTGTTAGTTACTAGTTTCAGCAACTTTAATCGATAAGGCTTCCCAACTAGCAGTCGGTACATGCGCGAAACAACCTAGACAGAAGAATGCGAATATCGATAATGAGAACTCAGTACGTTAAGGGACTGAGCAGATGTGAAGTAAGTAGTTGTTGCAAATTAAGTTTTTCTTAGGAGCGGTTATTTCCTGGCATCCATCATATAATACTAGTTATACCAAAATGAAGACCCAAACTTGTAGCAAATAGTGAAATGGAACAATGTTAAGACATTAGATACAGTCAAGTAACATTATAACATCACGCATGGTTACATAAGCATTCATTTTCCTTTGCATTGCGCAGTGGAGATGATGCTTACGTCTTCGCATTTTAACTCGGAAACGTCTTTCGCAAGCCACTCCTGCTGTTTGAAGTTGGTTCGCATACCCACTTATTTATAGTTGTATTTCTAGATGTCATGAACTGCAATGGCGCCACACACTTGCAATTAAGCTCTTAACTGAATGGACCTATTTTAACATAAAGCGTTAGAACTGCACTACGGCTCACCCTGACAGCTGCGTCACCGCATCGCATTGCTTGCACACGGTCAACATGGCCGGAAGAAAACGAGCTCCTGCGGAGATTGCGCCAGCTGCTGCTGTCACACCGATAGCAGCAACATTGGAGGCTTATAAAATAGCTTCATAGATTTCACAGCTAAGTATTGCTGACTCATGTCAACGCTGGCTAGCTCATCGCGGTCTAATAAAAATAGAATTACTTGCGGCATCTGCGGCAGGACATAACAAGACTGAGCCGAAGCTAAAACGAAGGGTCAACACTGATTAATCTATTCTCGAGTCAAAACGTAACAAATTACACAATATCAGAGAAACCTGTTTTCTAGCTCATAATCAGACATAAACAAAATCGTAACACACAAGGAATTGCTAGAAAAGAAAGTAGAAGTCTTGCAAATCATTTGAGATACAACTACATAATATACGCTAGCAAATCTAAGTTTGCAAAGATAAGCTAACCGGAATAAAGTTCAACAAAGTCAAGTGATTAAAACCATTGACCAGCGCAAACGCAGATGAAGCTGGTGATACTAAGGCCTCGATTTCAGTAAACTTAATCACTTACAAGACTTCCTCAATCAGTGGAAGAATGTTTTTTTACGAATTACGGTCTGATACTTTTCTTTAGAACTCGGGGCATTATATGGTAGGTGTTGTAAAGAAAGTTTTCGTATTCATTGCCCAAAGATTCTTCCTCCACAGCCAGGATACGGAAAGCCAAGGCGCAGAGGGTTGTTAGTAACATGGCTAGATGGGGGCCTCCAACGATGGACCTAAGCGCTGCAACATTCTTGGGCAAGCCAACCCTGATGAACCTATCCATCAACTTCAACACAGCAATTCCTTCCAGCGCGACGTGGAAGAATTTATTTCAACTGGAAAAAAGATCTTAAAGAGGAAGATGTCAGCTATGTTATTCCACATTTGAAACGGCTGTGTTTCTAAAGGGCAACCTGCACCTTCCGAGCAGGCCGCAGCCCTCACCCCAAGACGACAACTATTATTTTAATGTTGCAGTTGTTCCTGTACACGTACAAAGTTTTTGACAAACATAAATAGCAGTTCTAAAAAGACTTATAGGGAATTTTTTTCATTTTGAATGACAGATCTTGAGAAACTATATGTTGCCCATTTTGGTCAAAGAGGATAGAGCCCGGGCCTGAAAATCATCAAAATAAGCGTGCAGCTTAGCACATTCGCAACAGTTAGTGTAACAAAGTCAAGAGCTTTAAAGATTAAAATAAGTCTGTTAAGTTCGTGTTCAAGGTTTCACGGACTGCTTTCTTTCTTTTTCAACAGAGGAAAAAGTAACGGAGCAAGGATTACCGGTAGTTACTTTTCAAAGTAAGGTTCACGACTAACGTCATGGAAGTTACCTTTCGAAGTCTAACTATGATGAATATACTAAATAGTCGGTTAGAGAAGTATTGAACTTTTCATGCTTCTGTCTTTGACTGGCTAACTTTTATTCCATGATGGAAGGCAGATGGACTACACCATGCTGGCCTTCTAAGCAGACACACTTCCCCTTTCGAAGAAAATCTTCAATCCATCTTAAATAAGGAAAACATCTAAAGACCTGATACCAGCAACCATAACTACAACCCTAAATCGTCTTTTACAGATACTCTGTCGAAAAACAGTCAAAACTTCGAAAAACACTCATTTTAAAGCCACATTTATGGCAACACGGAACATAACGCGTATGCAAACCAAATAACCTAAGACTACTTAGTTAGCTTGCAATTAGACTTGCATGAACTACAAGTAACTAGCTTTGGTAGATAGCTGCACATTAACTTGAGGCGCAATCCAAGTACCTGCAAAATTAAACCTGTGGAGATATTGCATATAGAAGAGGAAGACAACTGCTGCTAATAAAAGAGGGAGACAACCGTGTGCAATTTCCGGGATGATAAACTGATAAACTAAATTCTATACTGCGATTCCAGGATAAGTTTAAGACAATCTGGCCACCCTACCGAAATGACAAAAAAAAAGATGTCACAGCTCTTAAGACCCAGACAGGAAAATTGTTATGATTTTTATTCATCCAGGCATGGAGTTATGTTCTTTGGATAGCCAGTCATCCAGGCTAATGAGAGAACTGAGAGCTATTTAGGAGGATGTGTTTGCTTTTTCAACTGGGCCTCATTTTCATCAAACGATGAGCAAAGAAATCATGATAGTCTCAGACTATGTACAATGGAGCATGAGGTTGCAGACGAGCAGGTGGATTTCAGGACAGAGATAGGCGCCAGGGATGAAATTGTCAATTCCCGATTTATCACAGAGGAGGCAAGAGATTTCAATCAACCATTGTTCCACTATTTTATCGACTATACAGGACGGCAAACTGCCACTGTATCCAGTTACTATTTGTGCGGAAAAAGCAAGGAGAGAATCCTGAGGTGGCCATGGTAAAAGATTTCAAATTGGTGGTAAACTATATAGTAACTTATGATCTATTGATAGATGTAGTATTGTTTGACACGGTGTCAGGAAAAAGTCATGCAGTAATAGGAACAACAGTTGATGGTGAACAGATGGAGCAAGTGGGCTCATTTGCGTATTTGGGGTCAACCGGTACAGCTGGTGGTAGTTGCACCAAGGAAATATGTAGAGGGCTGGCCATGGGAAGCTCCTTAAATCAGTCACTAGCAACATGGAAAGGCTGGATAGATACATAAAGTTTGCACAACTAAAATGCTTGCTTGCTATAATCGCACGGCAAGAAGGAAACAATGCATCGAAAAAGACGGTATGCAACGATGTACACCAGGTAGTGGGAACAGAGGAAGGCAAAGCAGGAGCTCGTTTTAAAACGTCAGTGATTGGAGAGGGCTAGATTTTAATGAAGCAGTAAGATCATCCAAGAATAGATTCTCTCTGAGAAAAATGGCGAATGTAGTTCATGTACTGCGCTCGGTGAGCACATGATCTGAAATAAATAAATAGTTCATGAACCAGTAAAACTAGCTTACCTCGGCTTCGCCGCTGGCGCTTCATAATCAGTCTAAGGTCCACTAAACGCAAGCTTCACTGATCCGAAGAAGTCTTTCTTCATATCAGTGGCGAGCTTCGAAGGAATCTTTAAAATATGAAATGGTTGAGGCGGCCGGTGCGCTCCCACTGAATATTCGGACATGGATCATGGCTATGTCCATTAGGCAGAGCGAAGATGGCGGCACAGCTGCAGGCGAGAGTGCATCATTATATCCCACATAATTTCTTCCTACTTCGGTCGATGGCTGCTGGAGTTACCGAATTAATATAGCGACCTAAACTGGAAGATTACCTTGATTCCCATATCGTAAGAGCCCACTGTGGCAGAAGCGCTGGCTCCAATCCAAGGCCAATTATTGCCAAATTTTATGACTGGAGGGCCTCAAAATTTGTAAAGAACTATAGGCCGCCACCAGGTAATAAGTTTAGGTATCACAAAAGCACTCGCCCAAAATTGCGCAAAGAATAAAAGAAGCATTGGAAGTACGACAAGCCCTGAAGTCTGGGGATTGCCAGTTATGGAAAATGTATGTGAACTACCCTATCGAAGCTCATGGTAAAGAAGCCAGGTGACACGAAACACAGTTTATTCAAGGCTTTTTAGTGACTTCCATTTTTATATTTGTTATTCTGTTTTCAAGCGAGATCTGAAACTAAGACCGCTTAGACAACGTAAGATGTACCCTGTTTCTTAGTTCCTTTTTCTTTCTCTCAACAGCATCATGCCACTAAAAAAACACCACAGTCGGTATATGGCATTCTCTGCTTCCTAGTTTGTGTGAATCCTTGGTTATTTAGTTGCGTCTTTTCCGCGAGGTCTTAGCATGCTAGCTTTTTATGAGCTGTAAGATCAAGAATTAACTGTCTAGGTCTGTCGAGAGGGTCCTGACCTTAAGCTTTTGATTTTCTATGCCATCTCTATAATCCCAAGGCTCTAAGAAGGACCCTCACCATTGCATGAACTAGCATTCCATCAATCCAGGATGCAACTGAGGATTGAAACATTATTTAGCACACGGGGTGTATCACTTTTATTTACGCTGCCCCAACATAGGAGTCAATGGTACTGCTTGTGTACTCGTGAGACGGTGCACTCGAGGTCTACAGGGGTTTCGAGTTCTTAATGGGACTCCAAACAGTTGCTTCGCCGGTTAAGACTCCAACCGAAGGTCTCTTATGAGTCCCTTGGCCGGGACGAAACGTACGTAAGACTAGCCATTTGATTATTTACAAGGGATTCTTCCCGCGTACCGCGCCGCTGGCAATGCCCAAGTGAGTTGGGGACAGGCTGCCCAAACTGTGGCGATCTCGCGCAACTGTTCACTTGAGAGCTTATGTTCTCGTGAGACGGTGCACTCGAGGTCTCCAGGGGTTTCGAGTTCTTAATGGGACTCCAAGCAGTTGCTTCGCCAGTTACGACTTAAACCAAAGGTCTCTGATGAGTCCCTTGGCCGGAGCGAAACGTACGTAAGACCAGCCATTTGAGCGACATCACCAGCGGAAACGCGAAATGAACTCCGCTCCGCATGTTCTAGCAAAATCAATGAACTTTTATTCAACTTTGCCGGCCCCGAAGTAGTCGAAAATGCAACTGAAGACGAATTGCTCAGATATATAAAAGCCGTAGCTGTAAGAACAACACACCCATAAGTACACTGGCAGCAGGTTTTCATAATGAGGCAGCACGAAGGAGAAAGTATCACCAACTTCATCTCCCAGCTGAAGGCGCACACAATGCTGTGTGCCTTCATCAGCAAAGGTGCCTGCCAATCATCGTGCACCACATCCTACGCCGAAGACATGGTGAAATCGCAACTCATCGCTGGAGTAGCGAATCCCGGTCACCAAAGCAAGGTCCTATCTGTAGTAGCAACCCTACAGACCCTCGACCAGGTAAACACCCGACTCCTAGCGCTAGAAGCAACTGAAAGAGCATCATCACACTTTCACCCACCCAGCGACACAATCCATAGCATCGCGCCGATAATCCAACGCGCTGAAATAAGGAAGCCCCAACATTTTATCTCATCCAGTAGTGAGCCCAGTAAGCGGAACGAAATGATGAAAATGCAGACCCCAACACAGCAACGTCGACAGTGCCCCAGCCCAACGCAGAAATGTCCCGGTTGCGGTCAACAACGCCACCCGCAAGGTCGAGCATCCTGTCCCACATGGAATAAGCCATGCCATAACCGTAACCGCATGAACCATTTTGCCAACGTTTGTAGTAGCAGTACTAACACTCACGTCATCTCCGCGGACACGTTCGAGTCTACCAGAATTACTACCAAAACGTCCGACTAGAGGACCTAAAGAGCAAACCAGAACTGCAACTGACCCTCGAAATTCAAATTTCGATCAACAGAGAAGCCTACCAGAAACTCCACCCTTCTAGACAATGGAATACGCAGTCAGCAATATCAAAACTAAAAGCTATTGCTGATACAGGTGCCCAGATGTGCACAGCCGGCTCCGATCTCCTGGCTCAATCACAATGAGAAAAACACTGGCTCTCGGCAGCCAAGCAGCGATTGCGCGGCGTTAGCAAAAACACACTAAGCGTCCTGGGCGCCTTAATCGTCGACATCCGTTATTCGCCCGAGGCAACCACAGAACTCATATACATTTGCAATCACGTGACAGGGGTTTACCTGCCGTTAACCGCCCTTAAAAAACTGCATGTAGTCGAAGCCAACTTTCCCAGGCCCCCAAAGCATATGTCTAAAGTGCGAACGGAACATGATAGTACTACCCCTGCAGACAGGTCATCGCATATGCTTGCTCACTGCGGCTGTCCACTGCGATCACGAAGCCCCCCACCACCCGAAAAGATACCGTTTCCATCAACACCAGAGTACCGTAAGGACATAGAAGATTGGATTAAGAAGAAATACGCTAGCAGCGCGTTCAACGTTGGCCCTCATCAAGAGCTCCAAACCATAAATAGGGAATCTCTCCGGATATCATTCATTCACGGGCACACACCTTTTGCCGCCCATATACCCATACCAGTTCCCCACCATTGCAAAGATGAAGTAAAAAAGGCGCTGGATGCGTATGTCGCACTTGGAATAATAGAACCAGTGTCCCAAGGAACACCTACAGTATGGTGTTACCGCATGGCCATCGTCTCGAAAAAGGATGGGTCGCCCCACAGAACGGTGGATCTGCAAAATCTGAACAAGGTAACTCTCAGAGAAACCCGCCACACGCCATCACTGTTCAACATTGTTAGTGTAGTACCCCGAAGGAAAAAGAAAACCGTATTTGACGCGTGGAACGGCTACCACAGGGTCCTACTATCAGCCGAAGCCCGTGACTGCACTACATTTATCACGGAATAGGGACGATACCGATACTTATGGGCCCCCCAAGGTTCATCCATGCTTCGAGCGATGGATATACGAAACGTTTCGATGATATCACATCCGGCTTCCCCCGAACTACGAGATGCGTGGACGACTCCCTCCTATGGGATGAAGACACATCGTCGTCATTTTGGCACACCATCTCTTACATTCAACGCTGCGCAAGCAACGTGATTGTATTCAACCCCGACGCAGGCTTTGACGTCACTCCGTCCGGATACCAACCTCCACAACGATTTCTCAAAGCAATAGCAGATATCCCATCACCATCCAGCATAACTGGGATCCGGTCGTTGTTCGGCCTAACAAATCAACTAGCATATGCATTTGCACAAGCCCCCATAATGGCCCCCTTTCGCAAACTGCTGTCTAAGGGAAAGCTATTCTACTGGGACGATGCAATGGAAATTATCTTCCAGCAATCAAAGGCAGCAATTATACAATAGGTTAAGGACGGCGTCACTAAATTCGAAGTAAATCGACATACGTGCCTCGCCACCGACTGGAGCAAAACAGGAATTGCGTTCACCCTATCGCAAAAGCATTGCAGCTGCTCAGAAACCAACAACCCGTTTTGCGGCCCCAATCACTTGCGAACCACCTATGCAGGATCAAGATTCACGACAGACGCGCAAATTCAATACGCGCCCATAGAGGGGGAAGCCCTAGCTCCCCTCCTTGGCCTAGAGAGCTGCCACATGTTCGACCTAGGCTGCCCGAACCTGATCGTTGCAGTCGATCATAAGCCACTCGTATCCATATTTAACGACAGATATCTTCACAAGATAACAAACCCCAGATTACTAAAGATTCGGGAGCGAGCCCTCAATACGGCTTTACAGTTATTGCAATACCCGGGAAACATAACTGTGGCCCCGACGTGGTTTCACAAATACCCACACTCACTCCCTCAACACCATTGTCGATCGATACGCCGGAGGACATCAAACTAGCTATTATTGCTGACGCATCACATATACAATCCTGCAATGACCTCCAGTACTCAAAGATACGCGCTCATTCAAAACGCGACAACCAATAATTATTATTACTTTATACGTGGATAGAAGGCTTCCCAACAGCCAAACAGGCCTTACCACAAGAGTTGCAATAGTTTTGGTCATTGCGTGTCGACCTATACGTCATTGACGACATGATCTTCTCAGCCGCCATACCACAGGCGACTACCACGCGGCCTCCGACGAGATCTACGGAAAGAACTGCATGTCGGCCATCAGGGTGTGCAAACGATGAAAGCAAACGCCCGCCGACAATTCTTCTGGCCGGGAATGCATCAACAAATCCAACAGCTACGGAATAACTGCGGTCGATGCAACGAAATGGCACCATCCCAACACATGGAGTCATTTGTAAAGGGACCCAATCCAGAATATCCATTTCAATAAGAGGCGACAGACCTATGTTACATGGCAGGTAGAGCATTCATTATATATGCCGACAGATTTTCCGGCTGGGTCGAGATACGTAGTGCCGACGCGGCGAACACCACGGCTGTAATTCTTCGGCAATATTTTGCAATCTTCGGTGTCCCGGAGGTGCTATCAGTGATGGTGGACCACCATTTAATAGCCACGACTTCAAAGACTTCTTACACATCTGGGGAATAACACACCGCATGTCCTCGGCGTACTACACACAAAGCAACGGCCGTGCAGAAAGCGTAGTAAAGACCATGAAACGCATACTAACCACCAGCAAAAGTCCATGTGGATCCCTAGACACCGATGCCGTAGTAAAAGCACTAATGCTACATCGGAACAGACCACCCCCGGACATGGGAGTATCGCCGTCGGAGCTACACTTGGTTCGATGTATCAATGACCACATGCCGAAACCAGTCCGCTTTAAATCACTATGGTCCGACGCTGCAGACCTCAGGGAGAAGGCCCACTCCAAGAGATACGACTATGCTATGAAAGGCAAGACCCACAGGGAGTTCCGCCCCCTAGAAGTCGGCGACACAGTCACACTACAAAGCCAAAAGGGAAACCAACCCCTCAGATGGAACGCGATAGGCAAAATCGTAGAATGTCTACCAAATCGTCCGTATCACATCATAATTGATAACAGTAGACGCTCAACTCTACGAAATAGAAGATTCCTCAAGGAAAGGATAATTAGTTGCCCAAGCCCAAAAACTGGAGAAGCCCATCAACAACCCTCACCCGTCGATCCCACCATCGAGGGAATCACCATCACTGTCCATACCAGTACAACATCTCCATACCCAAGCCAATCTCTCTCCGTATAATGCAAATTCCAGCATGCCCTCAAGTACCCACAAGCCACCCAATGGCCTGCAACAACCAGACATAAATGATAGCCCACCACATCCAATCCAAACATGGCATGGGTAGTAGAAGTATTCTTACTGAACCCAAGTTGTCTTTCGTAGATGATGTTTAGTCTTTCCAAGAAATCATAGACAAGTTAATACATTGCTTTCTCAAGAATTTTGCTAACGTTCGACAGAAGATAGATCGGCTGGTAGTTGCTCGGCTGCATATTTCAGTTGGTTCCGACTTATATACTGGAATAACTTTAAAAACTTTAAGCATGCTTGGAAAAATACCGTCTTCAAAGACTGATTAGCGATATACGAAATAGGTTCAGAGAGAATAAGCGATCCAATTTTGAGCAGTTTAGTTGGAATGTTATTTGATTCACAGGCACTTGACGCGTTAAGGGAATTAATAATGTTCATGACTTCCTTTGAGTCCGTGGGTTTTAAATATAGAGACTGGTTATTAAATGGAGACATATATTTCCTGAAGTCGACTCTAGACTTCGGTATTTTATCGCAAAAGGATTTACCAACCGACGAGAAAAAATCGTTAAAAATTGTTGCGATATTCCCGGGCGAGGCTACCTTGCATTCACTATCATTCGTTGCCAAAGTTAGGACAAATTTAGCCTTTTTATTTCGCTTTAGAATAGCATCTATTCCTTCCCAGATTTTTTAACGTTAGTTTTGTGTCTTTGAAAGTAGTCTTTGTAGTATGAACTTATGCTTTCTCTGATCTTGCGGACTATGTAATTGCGCTGCTTTGTATACTTTTTATGCGCATCAAGTCGCACATGGTGATCAGTCGCCATCTTATATTGCTTTCGCAGTCTGTCGCTAGCATTAATGGCTTGTATAATTTCTTTTGCTATCCACGGCTTCTGTTGTGTCGTAACTTTATTTTTGGAAAGTTTACGATAAGGCGCCATGACGTTTAGAATATCGGTAACCCTCCCTAGTATAATGCTGGTAATAACATTCGGGTTCTGTTGGTAATGAAACAAGGCCATCCAGTTTATATTTCATAGCTCCTCTAAGAACTCATTCTTATTAAAAGATTTGTAACAGCGACCATACGAAGGTTTTATTAAAGTTTTCGTTTTGTTTTCACAGTAATCAGTAAAAATCGAGAACTAAGCAAAGTCGTCTGAGATTGAGCATGCAAGGTTACCACTCTTTGAGTTGTACTTAGCATTGTTAGTAAAAATGTTATTAATTAATGTTTGAGATCGCAACGTTACTCTACTAGGTTGCAAAATTAAGGTTTGCAAACCATAGGATACAGCCACATCATAAAAATCGTTCGAATGCACAAAACTATCATACGCAAGCAAATCAATATTAAAATCACCCATAATAATCAAAAATTTGACTTTTCTGCTAATCTTCTGTAAAATATTAACAAAGCAATGTTCTAGGAAACTCGCTGGGGAGAGACTGGGATGCTTGCATATGCAACCGCAAGTAATGTTTTTGTTTCCTTTCTGTGTAATTTCAATAAAGACAGACTCAAAGCCATTTTCCATCTGCAGGCAAAGATCGTTCCGCGTTTTATAGTTGTTAATGAGAGAATTATGTATGTAACGGCCTGTTCCTTCGGGTAGGAGTATGTGTATGTATAAAGCAATAATCATCAATTTGTATGCGTTTGGTGTCACAACAACCATCCGTTAATCTGGTTTCGGATATTCCTATTATTGTGATTTGTATTTCAACATGTCAAGGGAAACCGTGAGTTCTTCAAAGATAAAAATCGACAAGGAGGCAAGGTTTACATAAAACACTCCAAAAGACGAACACGCCTTGAAATTTCGTGCTGAGAATTCGTTTACATCGTAATATTTGGATGACGTCTTGTTAAATTGGACTTCCTCGAATAAATTTAATTGCCCAGGAATCTTGTCAATAAGCGTCTTAAAACTTATGCTTGGTAAAACTTTCAGGTTCAAATTATCCTGTTCTGATAAGGCACTCATGGTAGTTTAAAACTATCGTCATTAATAGAATTAAATTGTAGTTCATTTTGAAGACATTTTTGACATGGCCAGTTGCTCAGGGTGGAGATCATCACGTTTGCGCAGTAAGCATAAAATTATGACCACATTCATGGCAAAATATGCGTCGTATGTGCAATGGAATGTAGCGATTGCATTTTGTGCATTTGCTTTTGTTACTGATTTATGCCATGGCGGGTTGATTAGAGATTATATAGGCTTAGGAGGGGAAGATAGACCTGTTTGAGTTGCGCTACAGCACCACGAACAAGTGGAGATTGGTGAAAAATAAAAGCCGATTAGGGGGCAATTGCATTGAAACGGGAGTCGAAGCGTAACATTAGAACTTTTGATGACGCAGGGAAGCAAGGGTGCTTCCAATCAAATGCACTTACCTGTTCATTTCCATCGTTCAGCAATCTGATGAAGTCTGAGCACTTGGCGATATAATGACATCGGTTACCCAGCTTTACGCACAGATGGCAATTGATATCCGAAAACGCGTGTGCATCGGTTATCCCTTCGTAACTACGATTTCGTTAATTTCATCAAGCACACCTTTCCTGTTCTTCGTCAGGTGGAGATGCATTTGATGACTTGGAAGTTTTCTTCTTGCTTGGTAGGGCATGGTTCTGTGCCGGAAGGTAGTAAATCTGACGATTACGTATTGGTACTTGTTACCTGATATCATGCAGGTCTTGCCGATCCGATGGGCTCGGTCGATCACCTCATCAGGGATTGATACTCCACTCTCTGCAGTAACTTTTTTTTACTTTCATTCTTATCTTTCCTTCGCTTACATTCGGGGGAGCTGATATACCGTTTATTCGAAGGCAGAGTCTCCGAGAATATTGTTCGCTCTCTTCCGACGCTGCCATGAGACTTTGCACTTGATGTTCAAGCTTCTCATGTTTACCTTCAAGTTTAGTAATTGTTTCTCATTCCTGTTTTATTAGCTCCTTAAGAGCTACAATGTCTTCTTTGGTTGTCCGAGCTGTTAGTGTGCTCGGCAGCTCACGCATTCTTTTGTCGAAATAAGCTGCTGTGAATTCAATGTCCCTTGCCTTCATTGCGTTCTTCGCACCCTTTGATATGGTTTTACAGTAGAACTCGGCAATTCCAACGAAAATATCTGTTAATAAGATGGCAACAAGTCCTTGTCAAAACTTCATTCTTACAAATTAAAACACCCGTTTCAAGCCAGCTATCGCCCGTTACGATCGCATCTCACTTCCTACCACGAGGATCGCTAACGTTCGAATCCGAATAGAGTGAAGACAAGAATGCGATACGTAATTACTACGATTTTACGATTTGAAGTAACGTATTCTCAGAAGTGTGTGATTTATGTTCAAGAGGCGTTTTCAGGCTGCTGTTACTACATCCATACAGAAAAATTTCAACGCTTGCAGTAAAGTTTCTCCACGGGTGCGTGCGTTTTGTTCCATGGTGTTGTCATATCGCCACTACTACTGTAAGATGCGGATACTACCATATGAACTCCTTGTTTATATGTCCTGATCAGGAATATTGTCTATGCGACAAAGTGCAGACTCGTTTTGGTTCTCGATCAATGGTGTTTTCGTCCTGCTTAAAGCATGCAATGCGTCGTTGAAGACGCTGAAGCTTGTTTCGAGCGGAAAGTACGCAATCTGCAGGGAGGCAGTTTGGCGAAAAGGAAGCACTCTGGGCAAAACATAACATTTCATGCGTTTCGTAACACTAACAATAAAGTAGACCAGCAATGAACCGGTTCTTTTTTTAATTTTTCTTCCTTGTTTTATTTAAATTGAGGAAATTTTAGTCAGTCTACGGTGAGCTCCGCATAAGAAGGGTTTATGAAGTTTTATCTTCTCTCATGAACCTGGGGTGGGTGCTTGGGCATCTTTTTTTTTCAGCGGGCTAGAGGTGGTGAAGCTCAAAGTATTGAATCCTAAGTAGGAGGGAGTTTCCAGTATTCACCTTCACGGAATAAGTGACTCGGGGATCGCTATGTTGCTGCGGTCGCTACGGGTGCGACACCGTCAAAACACATAGCTATTCGGGGATTCAATAACGCGCCACTTAATTAGTAGACTTGCCTGTGACCTCCAGTAAATATGCGCATACCCCATCAATCAACGGCTATTTTTCAAAATTTTGTCAGTTTTATCTAGTGCGTAATTGCAAGGCAGGTACAAAGCTGTGTGCTTGATGAAGTTTGGAATTACAACAAAACTCTATAGTCACCGTGATCCTTCGAAGTTAGTTTATTTCGGGAACTGTTGTAGACGCTAGGAGTAAAAAGCTACATATATAATCGCGGCTATAATCCACGACGTAATTAATCCCAGAAATGTTAAATCAATATATCAATCGTTATTTAGCAACATTCGTTTGTTTTGTTGGACTTGAATAAAAGCGAAGCTGCGTATAAAATTATCGAAGATTATGTTCGGGAGAGAGACTTCCGTGTTCCGATAGCGGTTCTGTATGGGTAGACATCCAATTTATCAACCCGACTGATGATCATCAAACAATAGGAGGAAATGCTAAGTGAGCTCTTTCGCTTAGCCAAGGGCAAAATGGCACCGACACTAATGCAGAGGCGCTACTTACAGCGACTAAAAAGTGCGAAATAATCTTCGAGTGGCAGGGTAGACGTAGAGTTCCTGTGCTTTCACCACGTTTAAGGCTTTAAATCGTTTGGTTGTCTCCTTGTGGAATCTGCGAGTCACTCGGTCTACAAGCTGGCACAGGCTGCACACTACAGCAACGCGAGTAACCACTGTTACCCATGCGATCGATTAAAACTGGTGCTTTTCTGAAGGGAGTTTCAAGAGGGATCACAGCCCCGAGAGCAAACAACGATGCATGAAAGTTCGTCTGATTCTAAATCTGACAGTGATAGCGAAATTAACAGGCGGTTAACTGAACCCCCAAAAAATTTTATGCTGAATCCCCGTAACGGTATGGTAAGTACTTAACAAAAATTAAAATTATTCACACGATGCCACTCCAATCAGATTTTTAAATTTCGTGCATGCGGAGGAAATCCCGTGTTTCTTGCGGTGTTGCATAGTCTTTTATTACTCATACTTAGCCTCTTATGATTTGACTATAAGCATTCTTGTATGTTTACGATAGTTGATGGCAGAAATTTTTTGATGGTAAATGGTGCTATGTTGTTGCGTTATTATCGGAGGATTGGTCACGTGACATGGTCAGGCATTGCAGTAATGGCGAACTATTTTGGAGAAGATACATGAATGGAGGTAGGTGGATTACAGAAAGGTGTACCAGAAGAAGTGTAGTCGTGAGAGTCATAAGATTTAGAGAATACAGATGCGGTTGCCAGAGCTGGGATATTCTACGACTCGTCACGCAGAACTCGGGCATATATAGTTTACATTCGAGGTCCTTTTTCTACTCGCCTGTAGGTACATAGCAACAAAGCAAAATAAATACATCAACCGCCAACAATAAAAACAACTTTGAATATTGATTTTCAATTTTCATGTAACTACAGGTTTTCACTTACATAGATTAGTTATAGAAAGTCATAACACTTTTCTCATGTTCATGAGTTGCTTCCGTACGGTTTTGGGAGCCGTCGTCGGTTTGCGTTCGACGTAGATCTCAAAATTTTTTAAAAATCTGGTACTAAACCGGGTTGACTGATAATGATGTTAATATTGTACGTTGTCTTTATTTAGATTCATGTTGCTGGGCAGCATGTAGAGATCTCCATGACGCTACAGTTGGCTACGGTGCTGGCATAGAATTAGGCTTTTTGATATGTCTACTGAACGGCCGATGAGATCTTAAACGTCTTTCATGAAATTCTGCTGAGCTTCTAAATGTTCTGCGTTATTGTCAATTATCCTTGATCGGGCGCTTACTTTACTGGTTAACATCGGATAGACGCATGACCGAGTGCCATGCATACTTGCGCCCAGTCTGACTTCGCAATACCGTATCATAGCTGCTGACGGGAATCGACCCACAAAAGCTATTAGCAACGACGCAGTGGTCTGTCTCTTCAACCTGAATAAATTGTTTCGTGCTTCTCTAAATTTCCAGCTTCTGACTTGACAGTGAACGCTGTACAAAGCCTGTTGTAAGCGCTATCTCCTTTGACATTGCAAAAGGAATCAAATTCGTTATCTGTTGGCGGGGTGCCCTTTCTTCAATATTCTTCTGTAAACGAAATGAAAGCGTGTAGGTATCTAATAGTGGGATTATCGGATAGTTGACATGTATGCATTACGGTCATCAACATATCTTTGCCTATTTTTCCATTTGAAAATGCATCATATATAGATAGCGTTACAAGCATTATATAAGTAGCGTTATAAAAATGCTTGGATTCGCCAGATCATCCAATATTCAGGGGCTTTATGGATATCCCAGTAGAAAAATTTTTGAAACTTAGGTCCTTCTCACTTCTCCTGGTTCCATCAAGATGAGCATTCGGAATAGGTTAATAGATTTAATGAAAGCTTGAAAGTAGATCGAAATGGATAGACTTACACTTCGCGAGAATTAGAATATATATAATGCTTATTGTAGGCGCCAAGACGATGTTCCATACTCTATTTGATGTTTTGAGGATTTACATTTCAATCATGCAATGCCATGTTTCTTAAAGTCTCTAAAATAAATTAAAAGATGTAAGTTACAATCAATAACATTGTCGGAGAAAAACGGATTGACCTTGTTTTTTCCCATTCATACCCGAGATGATAAAATAACGACAGCGATTGTCAGCCATGTCACCATATTCCAGCAACAGAAATCCATAGTTGGGCATCGTTACTTTCAAAAGTAACTTCCGTTATGCGTTAATCGTTAACGTTAGTTTGAAAAGCAACTTCCGATAATCGTTGTTCCGTTACTTTTCTAAGCCCGTTACTTCTACGTCCGTTAAAGAAAAAACAAAAAGAGTCCGTTAAGAGCGTTAAAAGCGTTAAGTCCGTTAAACCTTTACCAAGTCATTTAGTCCGTTAAAACTTTGACTTTACGAACTTATGTAACATATACTTGCTACCTATGTTACACTAGCATTTTTTTATGATTTGGAGGCCCAGACACTATCTTTTTTTATCAAAGCAAGCATGACTAAAAGCATCTCAAGACCTATCATTTAGTATGAAAAAACGCCCTACAAATCTTGTTGAAACTCCTACTTAAAGTCAAACGTAAAACTACTTTAATTAGAATTCTATGTAAGTTCACATGTACTTAATACAAACAGTTGGTCAAAAACGATTTTCACCCGAAGAGAAGCAACTAATTAGTAGCAATTTATTTCGAAAATAATCAAAATCCTTAAATCTAGTTGGAGTAACGGGGGCCTGCTCCAGAAGACGTTGGTTGCCCTTCAGAAACATAAGGGTTTCAAATGTAGAATCCGATAGATTGCATCCTCGAGCCCCCATCTAGCCATATCACTAAAAAGCTCTGCGCCTTGGCTTTCATGGTCCTGGCTGTCGAGGAAGAATCTTTAGAAGGATCAGTCATGGCAGCAACAAAATCCTCTTAATCCAGCTCTTCACTGTAGATTCGGAGCCGGACCCTGTATAGGAAGCTTCCTTCAAGGCCACTTCCAGCTCAGTCTCCGTGGCTAGCCTCTCACTGCAAGCACGGGACGGATCCGTTTTTTTCCAACCAGAGTAGCCGAAACTTCGGATGAAAGCAACAGCCATTAGGTACTCATGGTCATCTAAAAGATGGCTAAGCTATTTCTGTATGCCTTCTAGCAGAGCTTCCACCAGAGGCTTAAAGAAAGAGAGCTGCGTCTTTGCCTAGACGTTTCTCAAGTTTAATGTAGTGATTGGTACAATGGGAAGCATGCAGCCCAAATAGGCCTGACTTTCCCCCTGCAGCTTGACCAAAGCCTGGGCCACGTGAGTCATGACCTGGACGTACTCCTTCAAGTACTCAATTTCCTCCAATGTAAAGCTGTTGAAGCCAAGCCTGGTCATTGCCCGCGGAAGTTCCACTCTGAAAGAAATACAAAAAAATATGAATGAAATATTGCAATAACGATAATGAATAATTAAAACTAATACCTAGAAATATTGTAATTTCCGATCCGGTAGTCAGTAGAATAAGAACTAAATTGTCTTGTATACTTGTAACACCAAAAAATGAATTTACAAAAAACATACAAGATTTAAAACCATTTTGTTACGATTACGGATATCGGATTTTCATTATAAGAATCTGACACGGTGACCGAGTTAGGAAACAAAGCCTGAGCCGGATAGGAAAAAACGTAAAATGGGGTGGCTCGCAACCCTGGCTTCGGCAAGACAAAAACAAAAATAATGAACCTACTTTACCTGTCTGTTGCAAAGAAGCTGACGAGGGCCGCCTCAGCATCATACGCGGAGTTCCACCTCGTGGCACTGTCCCATGTTTGCAACAAGGAACAAAGACGGCACGGGGAAAACGGGAACAGGGTAGCGTATGCAAGTGAACGCCCCAATTTAACAAGCACTAGTCCCAAATGAAATAGGAAAGTCTATGAAGAAAACAGCAAATGAATGTTGGTCTGGGCCGGAAAAATGTAACGCTCTTAAATGTAACGGACTTGATAGCAACTTTTTAAAAAGCGTTAAAGCGTTAATCGTTTAATTATTGCAATTTAAGCCCGTTAATCGTTAAGTCCGCCAAATCTTAAGAAAAATAACGGACCGCTATTCGTTACGGGAAAACGTTACGGACTTAACGGACTGGGTGCCCAACTATGCAGAAATCCAAGCCGACAACAAGGCGGTTCCAGGCTATACTGGTGGTCACTCTATCTTTGCTCCTAGCTATTATCAAAAATGAATAATCGGCGTTGCTCTTCATTAGCTTACCTTGAGCAACAACACTCGAGTTATAGGATCCTCTCCTGCTAAGCCTGCTACAGGTTCCGTTCCACCCCAATGTCTTTTATACCATCTGATCCGTCTTGTACCATTTGATGCACGTTATACCATTTGATGCACGTTATACTATCTGATGCACGTTATACCATCTGATGCACGTTATACCATCTGATGCACGTTATACTATCTGATCCGTCTTGTACCATTTGATGCACGCTATACCATCTGATGCACTTTTTACCATCTGATGCACGTTATGCCATCTGATCCATCTTGTACCATTTGATGCACGTTACACAGAGTGCGATTTCACTCTAGTTCTATTGTTCTCAGACATCGCAAGGTTAGAGTTATCATCGTATTCTCTGAAAGGTGTACTAGCACTCCTCGAGAATGCAAGAGCCTACAATCGAGAATCATCCAGATCATATAATTCTACCATACAAAACATAACATACAACCGAAGCACACTTTAAATTGCATGAACTCAAAGATGTCAATCCTAGAGATTAAGGAGCCTCAATTGAATATTTAAAATGATTAGCTCCTTCCATGCTTTAATTTAAAAAGATGGAATGGCAGTTTTAGAACGTCTTTACAAGAACTATTTTCATTACCTCATCGCACAACAACAGTTTCATACGTCGATCGCGGTTTTGGGAAGCTTTGCCTGTCATCAAACTTGAACGTCGATTGATGATGTGTGAAGTGCCGATGAATCGCTTGATAAGAGGAGAATCCAGATCAGAACGACACAGTCAACACAGCTTAGGTTATTGACGCCGAGGAACAATGTACGAGTGTTGTAATTGTCTTGTTATTGTTTATGAGTCTTATAATTGCAAAAGCTGTGATTTTACCTACTAGCATGATCAAACCCTTGGTGGTCGAGAAAGTGATAAAGAAACATCAGCAAGTGATCCATCTATGCCAATTACCGGAGATCATTCGGTATTCATTCGAGTAGGCTTATCCACATCTCATAAAAATTTCACAAAATAAGAAATCTATAATGGCGGACTTAACCATTTTTATCGCTTGACTAATGTGCAGCATTCTGCTATCAATGTAAATGCAAACGCGATCGACACTTGTTCGCGAGTGAGCGTGCTTGTGTCGAGGGTATACGCGTGTCAAAATAAAAAACGAAACAGTATAACCTCACGGTTTAAAGCCAACAATCGCAGGTTTAAATGATATCTGAAATACACGGTCTATAGAGATGATAGCCGTCGGGTAAAAAAAAAGCGACAACAGACATCGCCAAAAAAGGCGACGTCTTATAAACAAATGCACCGATAATTCGTCACATACATTGACACCTGCTCCGCATCACACAACCGTATTACTTGCCGAATAATATTACTCGCAAGAGGGGTTGGCCAAAAACGTGAAAAATCGAAAGTTTCGATGAAAAGCAACTACATATTTCGCCAAAATTACGGAACGTCAAAAAACTAGGCATAACAGCAGAATAATAAAACATGATGATGATGATGATGATGATGATGATGATGATGATGATGATGATGATGATGATGATGATGATGATGATGATCA
>QQSS02219501.1:0-10865 GCA_003687565.2 Craspedacusta sowerbii
TATGTATGTATGTATGTATGTATGTATGTATGTATGTATGTATGTATGTATGTATGTATGTATGTATGCATTTATGTCATATATGCTTTCAGGTTCATTAAGGCATCTCTGGAGCATTAATACATTGTCTACGGCTCAACGGTGTGATGACTGCTGGCTTAGCTGTCACCAGGCTATTTAAACCTTTATTAAAGCAGGAGCAAACCGCGTCGTTCATTCCCACGCAAAGAGGCCATTGCGGCATCTATGATGGAATTGACTAGGTTTGATTTTCTGAAGCTTCTGCTATGCTTCAACTAGCTTCTTTCTCAAAATTTAGCTTGAAAGATTTTTTCTTCCTATTTTTACGTGCTTTGCAACTTTGTATGGCGAGCCAGTGGTGTTGAAGATTTCTGTTACCTTTCAACACTAATCGAGCACAGTGCGCATGTTAAACCACACCTTTTATTACCAAGTGGGATTATACTTTTAAATTAAAGTCAATAATTATCGTCTTAATAGAATTCAACCGAACGTTCACAAACTCCGTCAAATTTCATCCGTCTCTGTATACAGCGCGACTGCTGCCCCCACGTCGGGCTGTGCTTTCATCTCAACACATATATCTTCTACGATCAATCGTAACATCTCCTCCCAGTTATTCTTTTCAGCTATTGCGACGACTCCCCCGCAGTCAGGGTCATCGAGGGCGTCATCTCTGGTCTGTTGATTGTCTTTGAAGTGAATATGCAGATCGACGAATATCTGCCTCCCTTTCTCATCGAACAAGACGACGCAGGATTTGTCCGGGGAAAATGTTATCACGACCGCTTCTCGGTGCTTCGTCTCTACACAAGCATGGTAGAGAGGAGTAAGAGCTTCCACTGGCGTATTGCCTCCTAAGCCATGCTCGATACTCCAGAGGAATTCTTCACCTAGGTTGATCAGCAAGTTTTGAGCACCTATAGTTTTTTGAAGAATGGAAAATGCCTCGTCCACGGTAGTGCTTCCCACCCCGGCGTCCTTCCAAATCAGTTCCGCCTGCTCGAGGGACGTTAAGACAGCACTGCACATGGAATCGATGTGCGCATCGCCATGGCTGAGGAAGAAGTTTGCGATAAGAAGGCAGAAGCCGTTGCATGAGCTGTTGCCTTCTTTTTGATTTCTTCTCCTGTAATTAAATTGCGAGAAAGGCAATCGATGAAGGGTTACGTTTTCCGTCCTGTAGTTTCGGAAGTCGACATAATCACGACTGACTGTGTCACCCTTTATGTCTTCAATATTGTCACTAGAGGCATAGCAAGTGAGAGGTGGCCACAGAACATCGCTGGAGAGTCCACTCACATCGTTCGAGGAGTCTGATTTAATAGTTGACGTATTTGATACATTTATAAGCCAGGGCTCCCTAAAGTCACCTCCTGCAACTATTCGTTTTTTCATCTTCTTTGGTAAGGACGGTGTAGCATCGCTTGCTGCATCATGACTTGTACTCGAAGGGTGCATGTCTTGACCTGCGCGATCTGTGCTCTTGCTTTCTGCGTTAGATTGATGCGCAATCTTGCCACTCCCAATTTCGGTGTTGTTCATGTCGGAGCTAGCCACTCCGTCCAATCTGGTTGTGTGGCTCTGCTTTTGCTTGAGTTTATTGAACATCACATCTGAAGCTGACGTTTCTTTGAATCTGTTCAAATCCAGATCAGCTCTCTGCGGCACAATATGCTCAACCTTTGCGGGTAGACTGGAAGATACGTCTTGGTTTTCTAAACAACCATTTTCTCGAGCAGATTTGCCAGTGGAATTATTATTGACTTGCAATTTTGTATTTGAGCTTGTCAGTGTCTCTTCGTCACTGCTTTCTTGTCGGAAAAACGACGCTCTGTTCATCTTAAGTGGCGATGTCACTGTGACCACAGAGTTGGAATAAATGTGATCCTTGAAGTTTTGCTCTGGGAACACAGCTGGCTGGCTAAACGGGATGATATCATGAACGCCCTCAGTTGCCGACGGAATACGCTTGACGCTCGATTTTGAGAGTTTATAATCAGTCCTCGTTCCTGAGGATTTGTCTTGAGAGTGACCAGAGTCAGTCACATTCCCACCCTTCGTTCTCGGCTTCTTACTTCTTGCAGTAAACCTCAGCTTCAGTTTTGAATTCTGCTCGTAGCTTTGTCTCGCGGCATCGAATTCAGCTTTGCTGTACGCCCTTTTTATCCCCTTCCCCTTCTTCGTCTTACGACCTCCCTGGGATTCTTCACTTTTTGGTAGAGATGCCACGCCAAACTGATCTAGTATGATGTCTTCTACATGAACGGACGCTCTCTTTAGGGCCTTGCTTTTCCACCCCAAGCTTGCAAAGTTGCTTAGAACAGATGCTACTTTGGAATCCCAGTCAGCGATGCTTAAATCCGAGCTGTTCAATGTTGTTGCTTTATCGGCGTCCACACTTGTAAACATGGTTTCTTTCTGCAGAGTGGTTTCTGCATCTGTCAATGACGTGGAGTCATTGTCCGGCTTTTCGCCCACAGCATCTGGATTGACAGCTACCACGGATGACATAGCTATTTCACCACGTTCTTCTGATTTGATGTTGTTGTGGTCCATAGAGGGTACATCTTCCTTTTTGACGCCGGTAATATATTCCTGTTCTTCCTCACGGACAATGTCTTCAGCTGAGTCAGCTTTTGTCATGTTGATGAAGATCACATCTGCAAAGAAGGCAAAGAACCTCATAATTATCAGTATCTTTATAATTGTATAAGTATAAGTATCGCCTTGATCACCTTCTTGATTTTGATCTGCAAACATTTTAGCCACGTGCGTTACAAGTTTAATTCATGCATTTGAGTTATTCTTACGTCATCCACGCTATTACTTTATTTTGCCATTTAACTTCAATATTTATGTGCGAATTTAAGAGTGAATATCTGCTCTTCGCTAGTCGACATCTATAAACTATCGCCTTGAACATGATTCGGCCAAGGAGACCGGCAAGCCTACTGCAGGACTTTTATTCTCTCACCTTCCATCGCATCAGGGATTTTATCTTCTTTCGTTTCTGTTGCTTGAAAATAAATCTTAGCGCTTTTAAAGACGTTTTTCTAAAAGAAATAAAAAAAAAACGGAGGCAATGGAATCTTTCACTGGTGTGCCCACAGTGCAAGGTAAACTAAAGTTTAAAGAAGGGGAAAAAATGCTTACTTAGCAATTAGGTGAAAATTTGAGCAAACTTTCCTACCTTAAAGATTATGCTTGGTCTTTATTAATAGGTTCTTTCTCAATAGGCTTGCCGTCTCTTTGGAGCCGGTGGCGCGCAATGAGTTCGATCCAACGCGTATAAGTTAGTGCGAACGCAGTTCATAGAGCACCACCTGGTGTAACAACTGCAACCGGAATTGTGAATGGTATCGTTGAGTATTCTCTACGTTTTAACCACTATCGAGCTTCAGAGTCACATGTCCCTCGTATTTAGGTTCACTAAGCAGTCTGCTACCTTGAACGCTGCAAGTGTGGCTCATAAAGAAAGGTCAATTTAAGATCATAAAAAAGGTGTCTCGCGAAAGCAAAACTAATTACGAGATAACTAAAAATTTATGTATTTATTTTCACTCTGTATTAATGTGAGATTTTACTGACATCATGTCAAGCTGATATGGTGGTCGAATTTCGGAGTTGCAGACACCTTGATTGTCAGTGCCATTAAGATGACCATCCTTACATTATCTGTGGCTAGCTAGACTAAGCTCCCCTCAATTTAGTAAAAGGAATACATATTGAACTCGAGACTTGAACAAATCAAAACTGATTAGATAGTTACTAGGCGCATACTTTAATTTTATAGACCTCTGGATAAGCGTTGCTGAATATCAGAAATACGACGATGTTGGCTTGCCTTCTGAGGGAGAAGCAAGACAGCCGCGGTTACAAGGATCTCGACAGTTCCTTCATCTATTCCTCCTGCAAACTCTCTGCGTTCTCTCTCTCTCTCTCTCTCTCTCTCTCCCTCTCTCTCTCTCTCTCTCCTCTACTCTCTCTACTGTCCCAATAGTTCTTGTGCCGTCTTAGTCAAGCCATTATTAATCTCCCTAGATATCTATGAATCTTTCTCGCAAATATGTGAGCGTAGATGGCCATGTTCTGGACTTTTTGCCTACGTGTCCGCCGGGCAAGTAAAAATCCTCGTGACACTTTGTTAACGAAATCGATGTTTTTTTTGTTTGTCTTTTTCCGAAATTTTTTGCAGCAAGTAGTTGCGCAGTTTGTGGAGAACAAGTCTGCAATATCGATGAAGTTTTTGTTTTGTTTTTAGAACTTGAAAACAAGATTTTTCGCTGCAGTGTAAAATTGTGAATAGGCAACGTAGCAGTAAATACAAGTATCATGCAAAGAATTACGACCGCCACGGATGATAACTTACCGTTGTCCTCACTCTTATGCTTGACACCATATGATTTGCGTCTTCTACAAAATAAATTATGATGATTGATCTGAAATATTATGCTACATAAAAACACAAAAGACTGTAAACTTAAGACTTGCAAACGATTTTTCCAGTCTTGCGGTACTTTTTTAATATAGGGCATGCACTCTACCTTATTTTGGAATACTAGGGACTGTGAGAAGTACTGGGAAACAAAATTTTCACGCGTTGTCTGTCTAGAAGGAAGATCATGATCGCCAAACCTGTCCCCTTCCAAAACCAAGAATCAAAAAGTGCTATGGGAATCGCAGATTATATTCATGCCTTTAATTAAACAGACGTAACGCGATCAAATTTGTCCAATTAACCGCGATCATTCGGCATTTAGTTTTAGTACCTTTTTATATTTTGCTATTTTTAATTTTCTCATATTTTAATACCAGCTCCTAATAACAAAGTCCATTTAAAAGCTCAAAGCGCGCCACTCGAAAAACATCTAAGGTTTCAAGAATCAGCAAGAGTGTTACAGCATTTTCTGATGGAACCTCTACAAGTAGTTCTTTGTCTCACCTGTGCCAACAGCAAAGGATAATGATGATAATGATCAAGAGCAAGAAGCTTCCAATCCCTATAATGATCCAACCGAACGGATTCATAAACTCTTTCGAGTCATTTTGAACAATCGGTACGCCAGTCGGCAACAGTATCATACTTTCGGAGGAAATCTACGACAGAATGGAGATGTTTCGTTTTTTTTTTTTCTATGAGAGAAACATCCTTTTTTTACTGCTACTAAAATTTCCTCAGCTGGAGTGAAATCAACGGCGACTTTAAGTAGAACTCGAGTTCAGAAGAAAAAGACCTTTAGGAAGGGACTAAAAAAATATCTCATCGTTAATAAAGCCATGCCAAATAACTGCACCCCACCCGTGTTACATGATGTGCAGTTCATTAAATAATAACTCTGGTATGTTGGAGAACTGATTCTGAAGAAGACAGCAACTGGGATGAGGGAGCTCTAAACAGCTCTGTTGCTCTTGTTGTTAGTTCAAACGTGGGTTAGATTGAGGGCTCCGTGGAGAAAGATTGTTTTGAACCTCAATTCAGTATTTGTGGAAGCATTCATAAAGGAGCCTGCTCGCGAGACACAGGGTATAACAACGGAATCACAACATTGGAGCTGCATACAAACGACTGATAGGAATGAAGTACCTGTGTAGTCAAAATCAAATATGAGCTTGAAGATGGAGGCCGGTTGCTAAGTGATGAATGAGATGTAGAAGCAGTTGAAGGTAGGATTTGTGTTTCAGGTGTAGACGCGTGAGTGGACCAGGACTGGGTAGTTCCTGTCAGGATCGGCAGCGGTGCAGTAGATGAAAGGGCTGATGTTTGCAGTTGAGAGAAGGAAGACGCAGAGGAGGTCAACTGCACCGAACTTGAGATTCTGCTCGTGGCTATTGCCACTGGTAGTGAAGTTGAGCGAGGACAGGAAGTTGTTGTTGAAAACGTCTCTCTAGTGCCATTTCCTAGAAGGACATGAAAATCTGATAGAGAAAGAATGCATTCCTATCTCTAATCACTAATATCTAGACAGGCTAAGTAGCTTGCTCGTTTTTTGATAAAAATTCCCATTCTTAAACAATCGCTTCGCAAAGTCTTAGTTGATCCCAATGCTTAACGCAATCCTGTTTAAGAGTGAGCCAAGCAATTCCGACTGAAGTGTCATGTAACTAATATGTTATTCGATGTAACCACATTTTTCTATGTAGCTTCTATTATTGTGTTTTGCATTTTCACTTTTGATCTCAGAGTCTTGATAGCTGAAAACCAGAAAATTATATAGGTGTCTTGTACGGCTATAAACTTATCGATGACTACCTTCAACAGCGACTGAAAATGCGCTGAAAATCTTGGGAAATGGCGGTGCAAAGCCACGAAGTCTGTTGATTGTCTTTGAAGTGAATATGCAGATCGACGAATATCTGCCTCCCTTTCTCATCGAACAAGACGACGCAGGATTTGTCCGGGGAAAATGTTATCACGACCGCTTCTCGGTGCTTCGTCTCTACACAAGCATGGTAGAGAGGAGTAAGAGCTTCCACTGGCGTATTGCCTCCTAAGCCATGCTCGATACTCCAGAGGAATTCTTCACCTAGGTTGATCAGCGAAGCAGTTGCAAGCTTTTCATTTTTACAGACTGATTTTTAGAAAACTTCGATCGTTACTCAATAGCCAAGGAGTCAAGGAGAGAAAGTCTAGAGTTTTTAGAAGTAATGCCATGGCTAAAAGTCTCGCGCTCGGGGCACTGATATACCGTCTTGATACGATCGTTACTTTGACCTCCTAAGTGGCCATGTATTGCAGACCAGCAAGCCGGCAGCCGGCGATATTGATGGCTAGCCTTAGAGTGATGAACGGCCACTATGTTTGCGATTCATCGAATCCATGTATTTACACTAAAGTACAGATAAGCATAAATTTCAATAAAAGTTTAACAGCAAATAAGAAGAATTTATTATAAGGGTAACCTATACGAGTAAAATCCGCTCGCTTACTGATTAATGTTCCCGGCACTTTGAAGATGACGTTTGTGTTGTGAAATTGCAGTCCTTGGCTGTCGACCTTGCATCTGAGATTGATCTTAAACATGAAGCCGTCTAACTCGCCTTGAATGCTACTGCAAGAGATGAACTATAAAGGAAAAAAAATAGTTCGCATCGGTTTTGGATTACCAAAATTCACGAAGTGAGTTCCTTATTGGAATGCACAGTACCTTTCAATATCTCGCGAGTTTCACGCGGAGAAATCTATCAGCTGTGACAGTTTCTTAACAGTTTGCTGATAATTGCACTTAGTGTTATATACTCTTAGTCTTAGCTTGATATCTAATGAATGGTTACAAATGTCCAAGGACCTCGTCTACATCGTGAAGCCCTATGATTAAAAAGGCATCTGACTTTAGCTTGGGTCTTCAGTGGGACGAAACTTTTTCCAGAAAGAACTTGCAGAAAGCGAACAAGTTATTTTGTCATGCGCATCACCGATCTTAGACTAAAGTGATAAGGTACTTACTTCAAGTCTAGCCTCTGGGTTTGCAATACCACCAGCAACTTTCAAAACAAAACAAGTGGCCTTGGAAAACATGGTCCAGCCCTGAATTAAATCTTGGTACTCAACAGAACACGCTGTTTCTCCACTGAAGACGCAACTGGAAGCGAGATAGTACGCGCCATTAATTGAAGTGTAAATCTTTGTGGCAGAAAGTTGAGGCAAAGAGATCGTTTTCACTTGCGTTGGAAGCGTTTGGTCCTTGTGCAAAAGTCCCGAACTGTCTGTGAAGAAAGAACGAAAATGCTGATAGGAATAGGCCAACTTGTTGTAAAGAATCTAAGTTGGTGACCTGAGTTTTACAATAATCAGACTAGAGGGTGTTTTATAATACCGTAAATATCAAATAGAAACATGACTCCAAAGTGCGCTGTACAAAATATGACCATGCAGTTTCTAGATGACCTGAATTTCCCAATAATTGTACTAGGGTGGTGTTTAACATTCAAATAGTTTACTCACGATATATGTTAAACAACAGCAATTGAAGTTATGCATAAGCATGAATGAGACATAGTGGTTAGTTTGAAGTGCTTGCATATGGGACAGAATTAAATAGCAGCAAAACACGTATAGCGCTCTAGAATTTTTCTCTTTTTAATTTGAACCTAAGACTAAGTGAAAAATGCTTCGATTTATTAGCAACTCATCGTGCGTAATTATATAAAAGTGATAAATTGATAATAGCAGACTCCTTACTTGCTTCCTCCAGTATCAGCTCATCGTAGGCGCATATAGAGATTTTTGATGTTGTGACATATGCTGACCGAGTCCGATTGTTTATCTTGTCGTGTGCGCAAGTATAGGCGCAGTAGTCTGGTAAGCCTTCAGGTATTTCGCTCTCGCTGTTCAAAATTACAGGACAGTTGGCGGACAAGTACAACCTTTGATCGATTCCCGACTCTAAGCGTCGTATTCCATCTAGTGACTTTGCGACTTTGAAAGATAATATCAAAATAGCAGACAAAGTAAGTAGCCATTTTCTTTTTGCGGCCATTTTGATGTTTTAAAGACGAATTCACAGGAACTCGCACAGTAATTTTGTAATTTGAGCTCCAAATGACGTGCCCATTTTCTCGTAAAGAACGTTACTAGACTAATAAAACTAAAGTTTTTTTTTCAGGCAAGCGGGCCTCTCAACTGGCCTAGTCCTTTATTCCAATGGGTATTGCTCAGAGCGTAAATCTCTCGACAGATAATAAAACCCTGGGTAATCCAAGCGAATTAGCATTCATCTACCATCCTGAGCCATGGAATGAGCAAATCTTTTAATTGCGCTCACTTTTTTTTAGGATTTCGCGAGTGCAGCAGAATTACCCGTATGTTGATCAAAAAATCCCGCGAATGCATAGGCAGTAGCAATCTGTTTTCCAAGATTTTTGATTGACATGTGGTTCCCACCATACAAGGTGCCTCAGATACTAAGTCCAATCAGGGTTATGCCCTACGGCGTCCAAAAGGGAATCATTTTTTAAATATTTTTATGTCCTTACTCGTTTGAGGGACTCAGTACAGAAATGCTTTTGACGAAATTCAGAGTTCTTTTTCCAATTATTTATTTCGGCTATTTTAGTTTATTATTATTTTTTTGCTTCTACTTAATTTAAAATTCTGAAAGCCCAGGATATAGCAAACATGTACCGAACGTGGGAAAAAAATTGTTACGAGAATTAAGTATTCAAAATAAGTGAAAATTTAAAGTGAAAATGAAAATTTCCATGCCAACACGTTTTTAATGCTAAGAAATCTCCAGAAAACTATTTTTTCAAAGCGCTACTAATCTTATTAAGAGAAGGCACCAAATTGGGCTTACGAAAATGTCATGCGTGGAATGTTATGTGGAGTTCTTCATGACCGGCTTTGACAAAAGTTTTCCATTTTTCTATTGCCGGTGATCGAGTAGTGTTGTCATGTTGACATGTTGACTCGATGTCTTCACTTTCATTTTCAGAGGGAGTCTCCAGTGTGCGCGTTACGTAGTACTCGCCTTAGAGTCTTGTTTGAAGTTCGAGTATTCTGACCTTACAAAGAGAAAAACCTCAAGAAGCTGAGGAATTCATCGGGCTGAAGGTTCATGATAGGCCCCTTAATTAGGTTACCACGTTGTTTGCGAAACTTCTAAGGCGTGAAAGCTTGAGTGAACGTTAAAGCACCGCCCCGGGAGTCGGGACCAAATGGCATCTCACTCAATTCTTGCGATTTTGCATAAAGAAATATTTCGAAACGTAACTTGGAAATTGCTTTATGATTTTATTGCAAGGCCTACCACTGCCCTAAGAGTATTGCTTTGTCTTTTATTGTGGGGATGTTTTACAGTTCTTACAACCCTATCATTTTAATTTCAGAATCTTAACAGGAGTTCATAAAGAAGCAAACATGTGGCACTAAAGCAGTTCCAGACATTGTAGAACGTTGTTTTGCTTTAAAATTGTCTACTTGGCTAGAATGGATTGATAACTCTTGATTGCATTGGGAAATGCTAATTTTATGATGTCCCTTTAGAACTTTCTTTTTCATGGTGATCCTATTATGATTTATAGTTCGAGCTGCTATGTGGCTTGTTGGTAATGTGATTTTTGCTTTAGGAGCAAGAAAATGCGGTGGACTCTTGTTGGGCTCTATCATTTCACAATGAAGCATCCTTTGAACAAAGAAAATGCTTACTATTCAATCATTTGTGTTGCGCCAGCAAGCATCTTGCTCAGGAAAGAATACAAGTGACCTTCAGCAGGCCAACGAGGGTATGAAGCTACCATTTACGCCTCAATAAGTGGCTCATTGCGATTGGTCTGATGTGACGTAATCTCGCGGCAAATATGCTTACGAGATGGCCACTGGTCTGCAGTCGTTATTGATGGAGAAGCTTTGGATAGCTTTCAAAAACAATTAATTAAAGCATCCTGGCATGCAGCAGCATCCATGTTGACCTCTTCGGCAGAGGATTGCCTTTTTTTCCGCAAAGAAAGTTACCCGCAAGGCAAAACTTTTAGCGCATTCGATAAGCGAAATTGATTAAGAAAATAACGGATAAAGCAGAAAAAAAAAGAGACATCATTGAATGTCTGTTCTATAGAATCTGATTTTACACTTGCACAGCTGCTCCCCAAGGGGTTCAGGCTCTTACCAGACGTAAGGTGGAAAACATAACTAGTCATGGAATTGGATCGGGCCTGCAGGTATGGCAGGGTAGGTGATTATCGCTGATTTTAAGTTGTTAGTGATGACGTGATGACGTCTAAATGACAGTCGCCTACCTTCAGGTCCGGCTAATGCTGAAGCTGCAATTTTGTAGTAGTAGTAGTAGTAGTAGTAGTAGTAGTAGTAGTAGTAGTAGTAGTAGTAGTAGTAGTAGTAGTAGTAG
>QQSS02219512.1:0-10865 GCA_003687565.2 Craspedacusta sowerbii
TATGTATAGATGTATATGTACATATATAAATATATATATGTTCATTCGTTAAGCCAAGCACGTATTAATTTGAGAATGCTTTTGAGGGTATCTTGGTGTGAGCTCCTTAGCATCTACTCCTCTATCGAGCCCGCGCTTCTACGGAGGCTTACAGATACTTTCGCCTTTAGGACCACCAGAAAATCATGGTTTATACAAAATCGCCCAGCAGCGTCGCGGCAATCGATGCTCCCGCTGCTTCGGATCTGTTGCGCGTAAAGTCCTCGTTTGACTCGCTCGCCTCAAACTTGACAAAAGTTAGCTCAAATGCGGTTCCGTCCACCGGATGCTCGGGTTTCCAGTCGCAGTGCATTATCGTAACGAGCTCAGTTTCGGAGAGTTGCTTGGACGGCAGTTACGACTGCGTGAAGAAGCCATGCGACGTAACCAACCACGACATGGATAGCTTGTCGATACCTCAATCTGCGTGGTCACGGCAAGCACCGCCCCTTCCGAAACCACCGAAAGCCAAGCAGGTTTGTAACTATTTGTAATATTTGTTTCATTTTCTTTTGCTCTGCTACTTAGAGTTCTTTGGTTTGCGGACACTAGAAAGAAAACTGAAATAACTTTAGACTATATGTTGTCAGCGCTACCCTTGTTCTTCAAGTTCTGTTGCTGATGCTGTTGTTCTCACTATTACTATTACTAGTAGTATTACTTTATTTTGATCATTATATAGCGTCGCCATTTATATACAACCTTGCCATCGCAAACTCCGGAAATGTACTAACGCGTCAATTAAACTAATGCAACCTCCGTACTAGTCAGGTAATTTCCTGACTGCTACATAAACGTTGTATAAATGTTAGGATACCCCAAAAATACAATTTGATATAATTAACGTACGTAAAAAAGCTAGTTAGTTCCTGACTCATGGTGCATGTTGTGCAACCGGGAACTTTCAAGTCCAATCATGGAGTATCCATGACAGCTTCTTCATCTCAAGGCTGAGAGTGAGGCTGAGGCAGGACATACTGAGACTGGGCGTTTGATCCCGTATGCAAAATGGCCCTGAAAAAAGGGCGACCACCGTAAGGCCACTGAGCGGGCCTACAGAGTTACCGTATTGTGTGATCTTTGTGCTCGGTTTTGTTGCTTGGCTGGTTCGCTCTTGCTCGTTCCTCCGAACTATCGAAAGTGCTGCGAGTTTATGTCACGAAGGAGGTTGGGAGAACGCAAGAATCGCGCGTGAGAAATAAGACATGTGTTACGACGCGGCGTGGAACGAAAGACCACTGAAAAACAAAGTCGAGAAATCTTGTGGTCCAAAAGCTATACGTGTATTGTATGCCTTGTTACCCACCGGTCATCTTGCAAAGCTGTCCTATAAAAGAAGGTGCTATTCTTAAGTTTTAATGTTGTAATTTCCCTCCAGGTTCTTCGCAGGAAGCTAACTCCTTCAGAGGCCCCCAAACGACTCCTGCAAAGTACGTATGTTTGTTTTTATTGTCAGGATGTCTCTATCGCTGGGTTTTTCGATCTTGGCGTGCCGCCATATTCGTTCGTTGCTGGTTAACAGCCCGCATCATAAAACTTATTGTGCCGTATAACAATATGATATCATGGCGTATGAGAATTGAATTGTGGGTATAGAAATAGAAGCGTCTGCATTTAACTGTTAGCCTCAGTTGGAAGCCTGATCGAGAACATGTACGCATCTATGTAGACATATCTTTATCCGATGTAATTAGTTGGTCATCACTGTGATTTAGCTGGTACGGAACACTACAAAGATCAGATTAAAAACTCCACTTTGATCGAAGAGGAGGAGGATGCAGTTCAGAGCAGTTAAAGAAGGTCTACGAAAACGGTGAGGACTTTTCCCCTGTTTCTCAATAGAAATGGTGCAGAATTTCCTCAGTTTGCAGGCTAGTTCTCGTAAGGTGTTTGCTAGTTTGCTGGCTTCGATCAAGGCCATGGCTTAAAACCAGTTATCTGACCAGACCAGTACCATTGTAGTTCAAATTCCATTACATCGAATAGGCGCCTATGGTAGATAAGATGGAGAAAAAAAATTTACTTGCGAGTTTTCAACGAAAATCTTGCTCGAGAGATTTCGCACGCCAAGGGAAAGGGGCTCGCGATGGGGTCCGTGCTTTGTGATTTTTCTTGTCTTCTCCTGCAAGTCTTATCAAGAATTTCTGACAGCTGTAAGCTCAACCTCAGAGCTCCGCCGCCAATCACCATATTCTTTATTGTGAAATATTATTCAAGTACTGCGCCAATTGCGAAAATTCGACTCATTTAAAATGCGTCGCCGCGTCGCGCGAAATAAGAAATAATAATAAATTTCCCAGAGCTAATCCTCAGGTAAATGTGGTTTGTGACGCAGACGCTATTATTTGCGTTTTGTCGCGCCATCCAGGATCTGTGGTTCAGCAAAATAACTGTACGACACTCACCAGCAGTCGCGTCCAAAACGATCTAGCCTGACTTCAATGCCCTCTGATCGTTATGTAACGCATTCATCCTAACCGATTAACGACAGCGCTATTTTCAAAAAATATAATTAAATATAATAATAGATAACATAATAATAATAATACAATAATAATAATGTAAGGTGAGACGACACAGGTCATCCCCATATCCTCCAGATCGATAAGCTAGGCGCTATTACTGTGGTTGCGCGCGGGGTTGTACGATGCAGACGCTAGCTAATGCTTTCTCCCGCGCTGTCCAAGAAAAGCGGTTCCGCAGAGGGACTCCACTCTACGACGCTAATCATGCTGGAACGTACTGATCAAGGAAACCGCTATTTTCGCGAAATATCGTTGCCAAAGTTAGGCGACGCAGGTCATTCCCCGTAGCCTCGATATCGATAGCGAGGCCACTATTTAACATCTGCGTGGTAAAAGCCCATACGCAACCTCACTAACGCTTCTTGCGGCTTTGGATTTTAGTTGCTTGCATGCCTCACATGTAGAACGTTTTAGTTTAATTTGACCATGTATTGTTGTTTTCTACATGCGAAAATAAATCTTGACTCTTGAATCTTGCTCATGTATTGGCAACATTTTCGCATTGTACATCGTACTGTACTTGAAGCGAACATTGTCCGAAGCGACATTTTATTGAAACTTTCTGCTAGGCTGCAATTATATGTGCTTCACTGGTGAAAGCATTGTCGCGTCGCAATTCTTGCTTTCCTGATTGCTAATTCAATAGCCGTCAATGCCCAGTGATGGACCTAGTTAATGCATTTCACTTTAAAATGTTGCCCCATGTAACTGTGCTCTGCGCTAGGTTTCTTGTACTCTGCACTAATCGAGCGGGGGCTCTCCTCAGCGAATTGATTAACTCTGCGTTGTTACAGCGATACGTGTGGTTTCGTATGCGGGGTTTTACGATACAGACGATAGTTTATTGCTTTCTCTCGCGTTGTCCGAGAAAAATAGCTGCGCAAAAGAACTCGCTTCCACGACGTTAATCATGCGGGGTAATGGCTATGTAAGCGCACCGATTATATGAAACGCGTCGCCAAAGCGAGGCGACGCAGGTCATTCCTCTACAGCCTCGATATCGATAGCGAGACCTCTATTGTTCATTTAATATCTGCGTGGTAAGAGCTCGAGTGCGCAACCTCAATGTTCAGTGAACGTCTGCTTCGTAAAGGCCCGTTTGCAAGATCTCACTAATCTTCTGCTCAGCGTTCCTGATTATCCGAAGATTTACTTGATCACGTGAGACCGAGCGAATTGTTTCCATGGCGGTGAGATTTGATGGTTTTTTTATTTGTGTTTGACAGGTAGTTACTCTTGGAAACCTGCGGCATCACCGGAAAGATCAAATTCAATAGCTGATGCCAGTTAAAGATGCTCATAGAAGAAGCTTATTCTTGGTGACCAGCGATCTCGCGAGCTGCTGTAGTGGTCAGAATATCTCGCACCTACCCTGCGGGTCGAGTCAAACATTAGCAAGAAGTATGCACGGCAAAGCTATTGATGAGTCACCATTTTGGAGTTTGATGATCCTATCACGACATGACATGCACAACCGTCGAGAAGCTAGCTTCTTGGTGAGCGCGAAAATGTAATTTTAAATCTGTAGACGGTTATGATACGAGAAATTTTTATATAGTTATGATGTCTTCTCCGGTGATTAGATTTTACTGATTTCGGGGTCTGCTCTATGTTGCATGCGTCTACTGCTCCATGCTCGGTGGTAAAACGAGGCTGTAAGATCCTTGGGTTCTCGCTATTCGATTCGCGCGATAGGCAATCATGTAGTATACATTGTACAATATGTAAGTTACGACAATAGGCAACTTTCCAGTCGTGCTCAAGATTTATCTTATTCTACAATAGCCCTCGGGCATCTGGTAGATATTTCACATATGGGCATAGTTGCCGTATAAATAAGGAATTTGTGGCTAACTGCATTGTGTTGGAATGAATCGATGCATTCTTTGATATTTTTTAACTCATTCTGATTAGATTAACGTTAATTCATTCTGATCATTTTAATTTTTTTTAGGGCAGCAAACCTTATATCTTTAAGATTTTTGATCAGTTTTTTCTCCTCCTGATTAACTGGTTACAGTGCAAGACATTTAACTTTATCGTAAATGTTATAGCCGCTTGTCAAAATATGGTGGATTATCAATGAGGTGCGTACACAAAGGCTGCTTAAAAATAGGGTGACGGATTTCTTGTACAACTTGTCAAGTACCACTTGTTCGCGGCGAAATGACCAAAACAAATGTGAGGGCGAGATACCTGCTTGTGTGTACTTAACTGGGCAATATTACAAGTTTCGGCTGTCAGAGGATAGCTTGAGACTTACGTAGCACGCAGGCGAAGATCAACAGCCTTGCTTCAGCTTTTCCATTAAAGATTTGGTTAAACCTCGTGAACTTACTGTCGAGGTATGCACATCGATTTTGCTCCGCAACGGAGTAGGCACGAAGCGAGAATTTATAATTCAGATCCACCAAACAAAAACTGACGCGGAGCAAAAAATCGTTGTACATAAATCGACAAATTACTTCACGAAGTTTGGCCGGCTATCTTTACTGGAAAAGCTGAAGCACTACTGTTCAGCTTTGCAGTGTGTCGCACAGGTCATCTAACTATCCTCTGACAGCTGAAAACCTGCAATTCTTGCGCGACCAGAAAATCTTCCCGAGCAGTCAAAAAAACGGTGGAACCACTGAGATTCCTCTAAAGACCAAACATACTCCACCAACGAACGCTACTCAAGCAAATACGAAGTTACTCGAGTGTACACCTGTGGAACGCTTTCCGACGCGTAGGGAAAGATCCAGTCCCGGTTCCCTGGTGAAGCTTCCCATCGATCACGAAAATAGTCCAACTCTTGGAACTTCAAGAAACTGCACAAAACCAGAGAAAATGCTATCAATAAGTTTAAACCGATCAAATAACTCGAGCGCTCATCAAGATTACCAAGGCTATTCTTCATAAAAGCCACGGGATATTGGCACACGGCCACTTAATACTTAGCGTATTCAAAAGGAGGATCGCTCTACAGAGACTACAGCTGAAACGAGAACCACCACATTCACCATTATTCACTATAGCCTTGGAACGCCTTCGGCGCTAAGTAAATCCTTTGCTTATTTCTGAAGAAAGCAACCACCCCGTTGTAAGCTGTTCTCGGCACACCGGCTTTTAAGTCAGTCATGAGGCCGAATTGACGAGCTAGATTTTCGAATTGCCCATTGTCCGCGTAGGTAATACGGACCGCTGGGTGCTTGGAAGCACGACCGTCCAGAACCTCGAGGAAGCCAAACTCAGGAGCACTATTAACTTCATCGAAAAACGCCCGATCATAGTTTTCCTTCATGAGAAAGCTCATATCGTAGTCTTCAAATGGATACGGGTCGGCATTAAGTTTAATAAACTTCAGATAGTGGTCGAAAAACTGCCCAATGCTAACCCCGACCCGACCAAACGTTCGTGTTCTCGAAATCTCCGGCCGGATGCAAACCCGGTCTTTCCGCTGATCCGGGTGCCGAACCCAGTCGTCCCAGAAGCCCAGAGGCCACTTCCCCTTGAACTCGTCCCAAATCTTACGCGTGAGCAACCATCCGAGTCCGGGAAAGAAGTCAGTCCGATGCAGCGTATCGACACCATCAACAAACCCTTCGCGGCCGTTATCATTCCACGCGGAGACGCAGAATATTGTAGGATCCTTGTCCAGCAATGGTCGAGTCGCAAGAAAAAGATTGAAGAAGTCAGGCGCTGAAATAAATAAAACGGTGGTATGCTAGGACCACCCAAAGCGATAGGATAAACATTGCCAGCTGGGAATGTTCATTAACAACCTGACACTACGTGCCAAAATCCTGCTAAATCGCACGCACAAGCTGAAAAGCAACCCATACAAATTTATAGGGACAGCAACAGCAAACCCGCCAACCACAACAGTCCCCACAGCATCTACCAGCAACTGCAACATTAGCAACACGGACATCATCCACCTGCATCTACAACAAAAAAATCGCGCAAATATTCCAACAGCAACTACAACAACAACACGCAAATCATCCACCTGCATCTACAACAACAAAAATGAAGCTCGCATACCTATGTCGAGATCATCTTCCACAATAATAACACTACCAATGCCTGGATCAGAAAAAACCTGAGTCAGAGCCCACTTGTAATGCCGAGAAATTTTGTAGTAGCCCATAAAATGCATCATGTTACCAGGCACCCCAGGAACACTACCCAGCTCGGAATGCTGGATGTGCTTGAGTTTTGAACCATAACTCTGAATGACTTTCGCAGTGGCATCGTCGCCACAATCTTGGCTAACAATAACCGGCATATCTGGTTCCGCCGGTTTATACTTAAAAATTCCGTCCAAGCATCTTCCAACAGATACCCTATTGCACGCAATCACTAGAACTGCCATTTTTCCCGCTCCTGAGTGGGACGTAGTTCTGTTCACGACGTTTTGCTCCTCATCATCGATAGCTGCATTAAGCATCGCTCTTTCATTAACGGCGGCTTCCGCAGGAAATCTGGATTGAGTAAAAACTTGAAAGATGTCAACATGATTACCGGTCGATACATGGTCATCTATATTCTTTCCTTCAACTAACTTCCGCTCTAGATCTAGTAAATCTTGGTCTATGTTAAAATCGTCACTATTGACGGCTTTTTGGGCACCTGGGCTTCGCTCTTCGTTTTCCCATTCAAATAAGACACGATCTATCACTTTTTCCTGGTTACTTGCTGGCCCATGAAACTTACTGATGAATATGATGTTCATAAGAAAGAATGTGGTCACCAATGCAAATATGGTGCATATCCTTTTCCGTACTTGGCAAGTTGCAATCTTGATTGGCATCCTCCATATCTCGTCAACACTTCCTATTCTGTTTCATCCAAGGAACCCTAGGAATGGAATAAATTATAGAATTTCACGCAGCCACATTTGGATATAAATCTGTGCAAAGCCTTATACACAGGCACTTATATAGGGAGATCGATTAAAGTTAACAGGGAAGAGCTTAGTGGACTTCAATGTTTGAATCAGTATACATTAAGGGCATATACCCCTACAGCTACACATGACAACAGACTAACATTTACACAGTTTAGACTGTTAGCCTATATATTTTGCAAAAGAAACGTTAAGAATCATTTTCCAACAATTGAAAAAGCAAAAAAAAAAAATTTTTTTCAAACTTTTTGATGTCACATAATCATGCATCCTGGGAGATGCCATCAGAAGTGTTGCTGTGCCATAGCTTACATTAACTTAGCTTAAGGGCACCCGGTCATCACCAGGCTTTCTGCTCTGAGGAAACAAAATGCAAGCACCCTACATGAAAACATAGTAACACATGAAGATCCATAAGACCAAGGCAAAGACAGAGAATGCCACAGAAGATCATTACAGGTAAATAAAAACAATCAATTACATAGGGAAAAATGTTGTAACCTGGGACTGGACTTTTGAATTGCCAAAGATTTAAAAAGGGAGTGTTTGATAATAAAGATCCATAGACAATAATTTATAAGTATCAATGGAGCAACAGAATTGTGCTTGGTAAGGAGAAAACTGTGTTGCCTCAATGTTATGATTCCCAGGTGTCAAGTTCTGATACTGACTACAGGCTTAGCATTAAATATCCAAGCCTGGGGCATAGCTTATGTTGGTTAATGAATGAGACTTGAAGTCCTTCTGGCCTGAGACGATTTGGTCATTTCATCAAGTGACCAAATTCATTTCATCCTGTCAGAAACCATTAAGATGGATTAAATGCAATACTGCGAATTACCAAAGATTGAAAAATTTAGACTACCTTCCAAGAAACTGGATGGGAAAAAAAATTATAAATGTAAAAAGTAAGAAAACACAAGGAAATTAACTAAAACTAAAAAGTAAGAAAACTTCAGCTAAGAGGATTTAATTAACAAAACATGAGGAAACCTAAGGAAAGGAGAACCTGAAAAACTTAAATTTGCTTGCTATTTTTCCAAGCATAGTTTGCCTTAAAGACAGTAGGGTACTTAAACTGCATGCAGTGTGGGCCAAGCCTTAAAAAACTTAAGATATACTTAAGCTGCATGCACAGTGTGTGCAAAGCATTGAGCTTACCACACAAGTGGCAGACAACAAGCTAACAAACAGGACCATCACGTAAACTGGGAAGGTCACTTACAAACAATCCTACTATAAAAACACAATACACCACTTAAACATGCATGAATATTCCCAAATCATATTGGTTGTCGTTGCTGTCATCCCAAAGATCCAAAGGGTGATTCATGGCCTGACACTTAACAACTAGAGTATGCAGCCCCAAGCTGTGGATTCCTAAATATTAGCAATTAAAAGGTCTTGCATGTTATGGATTAATAAATCCCCACTACACATTTGACTTCTATAGATTAAACATGTTCCGTAAGAGGCATCTACAAATCACAGTACTGGTAAGGCTATCAGTCAGGAAAGCCTCTTGCTTGCCATACCATCTTTGTATCGTTTAGGCTCAAACTGAAAATGCCACAACATGATTCATTAACATGGATCAATGTCTCCACTCACGGGCACTTAGCACACTAATAGTAACTAATAAAAGTCACTACTATTTCAAAATGTATATCAATAAAATAGATAAATAAAAATAGAATATAAAGAAAAATGGTATTTGGAAATTTAACTTAGAATGGCATTGCCCGGGTTTTCCATGTGGGAAAAATTTCCAATCAACATTTTTATCTAGTACATGAAATTGAATTATGCACAAAGAACGCAAGAATCTGTATAGATTTACTACAAGAAACTTGGCTTTCTTTAACTTCTACAGGCAGTTGATATGATCTATCTTTGTCATGTTTTTCGTTGGCTGTGTATCTCTCTCTCACCTACTGACACAAACTACCAATAGTCTTTGTCAGTGTTTCCGGTAACCCAGATGGACTGTCGCAGTCCCAAGGGCGAGAAGAATATATTATCCAAACGATAAATGGCTTTTTCTTGCTGTACAGTACATCAACTTTGTCAAACATTTTATTTGCTTATTCTCATCTCCCGAAACGTAACTATTGCTTGCATATCATATTTTGCTACCCAAGCAGATCATAAGCGCTTGCTGCTGCTAACATTGAGCATTATAAGTGCTTTCGAAGGTCACTTACTTTTCGAATCCACTTAATTTTCGAAGTTGCATCGAATTACCGCGTCCAAGGCTTCCGCATGACTGTTCATCTCTGTACAATTAGCATTATTTGGTCTTCAACTGTTAGTTTAAAATCGTGATTGCTTACCCGAACACGTCCTTAGAACTGGCCTGTAAAGCTGCTCCAAGTGAAGTGCCATGCGTACGGGAAGGCCTTGCATATGTGCGTTGTATAATAGACTGAAATGAGTTTTATTACTGATGAGCTTTTGTTAGAAAATGTGAAATTGGTTACAGGTCCTGAGTTTTTCTTAGCAAAATCACTTGTTCCACATCCGCTCGGATAGTGGTGTCGAAGTTGTTCTCCTTACGAGTCTTATAGCTCGAATCCACAAAATCATTTCGCCGATTGTCTGTGCAAGTGAGATCTACCCGAAAGAGCTTGTGCATCCTTCCTAGAATTAAGGACTATAACTACAAGAAAAGAAATTAGGAAGAGTTTTATGGCAGTGGTGTTACCTGCCTGGCTAAACGGAAATCTGAAGGATTCCCCAGCTTCGGTTGATAGGGTACTCAGTGAATTATCAACGCCAGGGTAGACGAGCGTATTCATTTTCTACAAGCGGATGGCTAATTTGTGTTGATTTGAATTTAAATCCACTAGAAATGCAAGTTGCGATACCTCATGAAGTATCACACTGCGAGGAATACACGACCAATGAGCCACTTCAAAGACGCCGTTGCCTACACAGAGTGGCATTAGTTACCTCAGCTTATCCAATACTCGAGAGAGGAACTTAAAAGGAAGTGTAATTAAGTGACAGAAGTTGAAAGTCATAGATCTTTGCCAGCGACGATGCCAAAAGCAAGCAAACAAGCTTTACGATTATCTCTTTGTTTATCTTACAACGGAAAGACCTTAGATTTCACACTAAATGTAAACACTATTATTAACTTCAAATATTTATACCTTCTCGTCAACTTAGATATGGGACGGCGATTTACCTCGTTAGAAATTGAGCAGGAGTTTGCTGCAATGGAATCGCCTGAAACATGTTCAATGTCTTGCTCGATACAAGTTCGTATAACTTGAAAATTTAAAAATAGGAAAATTCAATTACATCGCATATTGACAATATTCCTTGCTATATGAGAAAATTCTGCATATTCAAATAAGGCTCTATACATATGTATACACCAACAAATATATATATATATATATATA
>QQSS02219523.1:0-10863 GCA_003687565.2 Craspedacusta sowerbii
CTTTTGACAATGCCACCAAGACTCACCTCGGAAGTATTTACGAACTAAACTTCCAATTGGTCCGTAGGTGGTCTTGGCGGTGTAATACATTCGAAAGAAAGAATTTTAAGTGTATTCGGAGGAGTCGGAGCGAAGCAGTCGGTTCGGAGGAGTTGGAGAGAGACAGTCGGGAAAAACAGAGTGGGGATTGGCGGTACAGCGTACTGCATACGCTTTTTGTGAAACGTGGACACTAATAAAGGGAAGTGCTCCAGTTATTTGCTTTTGGTTATTAGAAAAGATATATTTATTTGGGAAAGCTCTGTCCTGGTATCTAGTGGTGTACCCCTCCACCGGCTGTTTATATAGGCGCGCGACGTGTAACCTGACTTTTTTGAAGCGCCACTAGGCATAAGATCTGCGCGATCGTTCAGTAACACTTTTGATCGAATCGGGAACAGTGTACAGTTCTTCTAAATATACAGCACTCCGGTCCATCGAGGCTACTAATCATATTGATTTTTGCAAGACCAATCTTTAATCGCTTCTTCCCGCGCTGAGAAAGAGTCCGTCGAGAACGAGCTTGAGGAACTTCCTTTACGGAACGACCTCCTGAAAGTAGCTCAATTGGCGTTACTTTCTGTTTGTATTATTAATCAGTTTTGCATGCGTACTTTCTGTTTGTGTTTCAATTGCTAAGCTATTATTAATCAGTTTACTTAATTTGCGTGTTATTTGTGTGGGTTAATTGGTTTGTTTCTATCTCGAGTATATAAACGGAACGAGTTTGTAAACATTTCAAGATCAAAAGCGCCGGGTGGTTAACAACATTCTACAACAAGAACTTCATCTATCTTCGACAACGAGCACAAGACTATTCTCACGGTGGTTTAGTCTCTGCGTCCATTCTATTCGAGCTTGCACAGTTTCCTTCATAAATTTTTGGTGCCATGACTACGCAATGGATGCTACTCAACGAGGAATTTATGAAGGTAGGTGGAAGTTCCACAAAGAACGAGCCAAGACCATGCTCTTGGAAGCACACAACCTGACCGCTACCACACCACCCACACTCCACCCTCGCCCCATCCACACACACCACCCCCGTCAGCTTCAAAAACGACTTAAACTTGTGCTCATGACACGGTGTCCAGATGTCTCTTGGAAATGAAAAAAATTGTGACAGCAGTACCAAAAATTGGAAACCCTTTTTTTAATTACGACTATTTAATTACTTATAAATTACTTTTTTCACGTTCTCAACGGTGACAGTAATCGACTATCGCTTTATTCTTCGTTCTTAAATATTGGCAACGGTGCCTCACATAAACCGAGCACAGAAATAGATACGTAAACGAACTTTACCTTTGACTTCCTTTGGTCTTTGATGACGTTCGCTGATGCGATCTGGCTTTCTGTGCCCTCCATTCCGTAACATTTACTCGCCCAAACCCAGTTTCGTCTTTCTCAAAATCCATTTTAGTCTCTGCACATCATGGCGCTTCCAATTTTTTTTTTAAATAACGAAACAACTGTGGAGAATTATTGCGTTGTGCGCAATGTGGATTTTGATAGACTGCCTCCCTTAATAGAACACAATCTTGACTCAGATAGAAAACACGTTCTGTTCACCAACGAGAGCTCCTTCTACCAACCTGGTCCACTGACAACTGTACTGTTACAATAAACATAGATAATAAACCGTAACGTTCAGCAAGCATTTTTCTGCCGATAAACTGCACCATAGCCAGTAGGAAGCCATTATCATTTTACTCACGCGCAACCAAAAGCTATAAAGCTGAGCCGTTAGAGAATAAATTAAATATAAACAAAGCCGCCTATGATCAACACCACCTAGAAGAACCGAAGAAAAACGTCCTCACAACATATCCGTAAGGAGGACACCCAAATGACGTAGACAATTACGGGCTTCCCGCCATTGGCAACTGCATCAAAATTCTGACACGCTAATTAAATGAGTGCCGGGTTTTAGTTCGTCAGAAGCGAATGCAATTCCTACATTGCTACAGGCTTTAAGATTCTGTGCGACAAAAACGAAGAAAGCGAAGATGATTTATTAGAACACAAAATAATTACGGCTGTCAGCATGACAAATGAAAACCTTTTCTAAAGGCGTTTGCCAAAGCCTAGTGGTCTAAAACAAAACATGTTCATGCAATGGCATTACATGTCACGGAGTATGCTGCCAGTAACTTGATGTCCGTCAGTAGGTGGGTATTTAGTGAGTGAGTCAGTGTGTGAGTGAGTAGGTAAGCGACTCAATAAAATTTACATGAATTTAATGAATGCAGGACATGAAAATTAGCTCGCCCTTCTTCCCCTAAACCTAATTGAGTAAATTCCTACACAGCATTAAGACTGAACAGTTACTTCAACCTACCAACTTGGACATGATGACTTGTAAAGTGCATAGCACTACTGATCATGTTTTCAATACACCACAAAAACGTTTTATAAAACTTCATTCATAACATAGCACATGACTTAATGTTTGATGCAATACCTTTGCTTTGCTCCCTTATATGCTGCGCTTTAAAATCAACAGCCTGAACTTCAGCTAATGAAACTATATCCCACTCAGTGGCCTCTGCAGCATTCAATTTTTCTCTCATAAGAGTATTGTCCAATCCAACATAGGTCTCTTCTTGTCCACCAATACCAAAATTAGTGGTTTCCTGAACTCCATTTAAACTAATTGAAGCAATTACCTTGTAGAAACCATGGTGATCTTTTTTGGCTGTCATTGAACACAGTAAAATCTCGTCAACAACTTCAAGCCCGAATCTTGTGTGCTCGTAAGGTGCATATATTTCAAATGGTATCCTCCGAAGCCTTTTCTTTCTGCTCAAGTTTCGATTTTTACTCAACTTCATAATGGTTAAATGTGGATGGAATCTATCCTTAACAAACTCAAGGTCACTTTCTTTAAAGCATTTTCTAAGTAATGCAACAATTTCTGACACATACTCAGTCATCTCACTGGTTTCAGGTTTAGCAAACAGAACCTGACCATTGAAAGAATCTAAGCCATCAAAAGAAAGAGCATCCTTGGTATTAAAGAACTTGCCCAGCTCCAGAACCTGAGAATGGCATCCTAAAAGGCATTTAACAGCCCTTTGCACCTCAATTTCGCTTCTTAGGTAAAGAACCATAAGTGTCACATGCAGGGTTGGCACACTTATCATAAAACTTTTGTATATGGGATCAGCATTCAGAATGGCTTCTTGCAATTTCTTTACATTTTCATGAATTTCTGAGCTTTTTATTCTAAGAGCCAGAAAGTAATTTGGGCAGTTTACCAGGCTAGGATTTCTTGATTTAGCTGTAAATTCAACATCTCGATCTAGATGGCTTTGACTCTCTATGTTACTTCTCAACAATGAGACAGATGATCTAGTAGGCATCTGCAAGTTTATATCTGACTGGGTCATTTCCATGCAGCACAGCTTTTCAAGCCCAGAATCCTCCGCGTTTAAATGGATTTCCTTTAAACTTATGCTCTTGGCCTCCAAAGCTTGAGGCATGCTCTTATTTGGCACTTCCATATTTATCTGATTGTTATCACTGGCATGGTACAAAGTGCTATGTGGAGCACTTGTGAATCTAGCTCCTTCTGAACTTGAGGTTGGTTTAGATACCTTTTGATGCTGGCGACGCTTGAAATTCCTAGGCCTGCCTTTGCCAAACTTCAAGTTAGAAATATCAGCTTTCTTGCTTATGGATTTTGCAAGTGGACCTTCAGCCATTTTGAAATCATGGATTCCTACTTCATGTTGTTTTCGAAAACAGCTGTTGACAGCACTGTTCAGACCTGATGGTGATGCACTGTGGTCTTCCAACCTTATCAACTTCTGCACCTTCGAATAAGTATAATGGCTATGAGACTGGGGTCCCTTCGTCACCAAGGAGTAAATCACGTTGTGTAGCTTCTGTCGCCCAACATCCGTAAAAGGAGGAATTCTCGTACATGTAAACATGGCAGCAAAGGAAGGAAAACAAAACTGTCACTGTCTATTAAGAGACAGCAAATATTGCCACCACATATAGAAATAAGACACTCAGGTACATCAGATACATACAATCAAAATATTCACATCATTCAGTTACTGAGCAGATGGCAAAGCACTGCTCAGTGACTGTCGCTGAATTTACCTGGTGTCATTAAGATAACAAAAGCCTGGCTTTAAAATTCTTTCCTTTACGCTTTAGCAGACTTAAAGTGACTGGAGAATTTCAAGACGTCTACTAAATTTCCTTTAGCAGCCGACATTTTTTGTCTAAAACTTTGGACTCAAGAGACTGCATTGAAGTTGCAATTTTGGCATAATCGTCCTAACATTTAGACCTTATTCAAGGTGTATTGGGAAACACCTGGTGATACAAGAAAACATGCCAACTTGAATTTGAAAGTCAAGTAATGCTAGAATTAAAGCTCAAATGAATGCAGCCGAAAGACAACTCTAAGTATCAGTCAACAGTGCACCTAATGTGAGGCGAGACAACTTCAACCAGGAGCAAAGGTGGCAAAAAATTTTACGATTTGCCACGCTTCACTGGGTCTCTCCGGGGGTGGGGTGGGGGTGGGGTGGGGGAGGGAAGCGCTCTTCGCCGTCCCTCTCCGTAGAGCCCTCTACCCGTAGGGTGTTCAAAAGAGGAAAGTCTTTTTTAGAGATCTGGGCCTTCAGTAATGCATGATTTCATTCAGTTCATCAGGGAAACCAGCTTTTGAAAAATTATTAGGACTTTCAAATTCCAACACGGCCTCCATGTTGTAACTTCAGCATATCGGTTCGAGACGCCAACGTGGTGACACCAGGAACCTTGTACTTTTGACTTTAAAGCGGAAAACAGTAAACTTGACGATAAAATACCTAAATGGGGTTTTGAGAGAAATCTGGGCTATAAGTACGACCTTAAAAGAGAGGTCCATTTCGTCAGATTTGTAAATGGTTTCCTGCTAGCCGAGCATTTTCGAACGAAATTGTGTTTGCTCTTGTGCTTTTGGGCCTTGAATTGCGTTTTAGTAATTTGTCGCCCGCCTTGCATTAGCAGTTGCTTATCTTTGTCCTGGTGTTCAAATGTGCTACAAGGCGTGCTGAGGGCTAGGACGAAACCCCGCATTATACGTTTCGTAAAAGCAGGGGGACATGAATTAACCAGCTTGTGCTTCTTGTATCATCAGCTGATTTTGAGTCGAATTTGAAGTTCATTGTGCATCATTACAACTCTCATACCATTGAGAATTACTATCGTAGCCGTCAAGCTGAAAAAGAGTTTATTTTGTTTAATGCGTTGTAGATTTTGCATGGACATGTACGATTAAGATCTAAGGTCATCTGGATGTCATTATATTGCACCGAAATTTATATTGTAGTTTGTACAAGTGTGTATTTACATTTGCTAATTATTTTTTCTAACTGAGCAAAGGGTTTTGAACAGGCTATTGAGTAAGTTGTTTAGAGTTGGACTTGCAGAGCTAGTTTGTAAAGTTTAGCAGACACAATTTGATTTGAGTGTACCTATCGTCGACGAGAAGCAATGGATGCGAGATATTCAGCGTCGCTGCTACTACAAGGAAACGCAGGTGAAACGATTCGCACAATTGCCCTGCCGACCAACGCCTGACTTGAGAATCCGTTAAGAATCACCGCGCCGTCAGCAGAAATTCAGCACGCTCCTCCGCAAACCTCGAACAATAACTCCAATGAACAGTTACAGTAGCAGACCTCCAAGGACTTATACGATTAGCGTTTCCAGCTTAAACAATGTGTGACTCTAAATTTCGGTGTGCGGAGTGTCATGGATTGCTCCATGATTGAACGCGAAGCTCCGCATTGCTCAACAAGCAGCATGACTCGTGCATTCTATTATTGTAAATATTGCACGATATTTAAGCGGATCCTAACACCTTCATAAGCTGTCAGGACACTTAGAAAGAAAACTGGAATCACTGTTAGACTATTTGTCTCTCAACGCTACTTCTACACTCAGCCTCTACTCTCACCGTTCTACACTCTCCCCTCTACACTCGCTCTGTCTCCCTTACATTTTCCGCCTTTATATACAAACTTGTCATAACAAACCAACTCCAAAAATGTACTTAAGACTCCATTAAGCTAAATCTCTATACTTGTCAAGTAGTTTCCTGACTGCTTATAAATGTGCTAGGATCCGCTTACATATCGTGCAATATTTACAATTATAGTAGGCACTAGTCTGCTGCTTGTTGATCAATGCGGATGTTCGTGTTCGATCATGGAGCAAGCCATGACAGTTAAGTTATGAAGTTATGAGTCTCTAAGTTATGAGTCTCTAAGTTATGAAGTCCAGTGCAGTTAACCTTAATGCGGAGATTATATTTTAAGGATCGCAAAAGGTTCCATTTGCAAATAGTTAAACGAATATCCTTTTTCACCTTCATTTTAGAGATAGAATAGCTTTATCCTTGCCAAAATAAATTATTTGAAGCTTTAAGTATGCAGGTTATGATTAAAAAAAGGTTCTGTGCAACAACAGCACCAACAGCAACCGCATTCATTCCACTGAACACCCACTTACATAGGGCACATACGGTGTAGTGGAGGACATAAAAAAAGTAGTAGTGCCTTATCTAGTTGTGACCACCTAAGCAACGCAAACAAAAATAACAACAACCATAACAGTAACAATAACAATATATATTTTTTCTCCACGAATGGAAGTTACATAAGTAATCGAATCCATAGTTGGTTAGCAGTTATGAATAAACATGTATATCGTAACAAATATATTTCCTGGAGAAGGAGACACCCTCTTTAGCACGGGGCTAATATTATTGCGAATGTCACCTATCTGAGCTAGCCTTTTCGAAATCTAGCAACATAGGCACTTGCTACAAACAGCGATTCGACGTCAAATTAAGCACGCTTTCGAATTCTATGAACATACACATTTGCTACAAACAGTGATAGGAAGTCAATCTAAGCGCACGTAGGCGGTCCCTTTCGAACTCTATCATCGTCCGCAATCGACTCACACGGCAATTTAGGTCAAAGGAAGCACTTAGGCCGTTACTTTAGAATTCCAGCAGCATGCGCTCATGAAGCACATAGCAAATTAAGCTAAAACTAAGCGCGTAAGCGGTACGCTTTGAATTCTGAAAACGTATGTAGGTTTTCCATAAACGCACGTGCATGTTAGAAGCCAGTAACTAACCATCAAGAAACCACTAAACCATTAGAAATTTACAAACACTGTGCTACTAAGTAAGAGGATGCCACCTTGCGATAAGTTCTACTCAAGACGGGTAAACTACCTAGATAAACGAAAAAATTAATTGCGTATAAACCACCGCGAGATGTAGGCAGGTAACATATATTCAGCGGTAAAAAGGACATTAACAAGGGCCTGGAACTCACTTTGGCTACAGTCAAGGACAAACCTAGGACATCTAGTTAACGCAGTACTATATGCAAAGTAGGTTGAGCATACGAGAGTATTGAGGTCTACCTAACATGAGAATCATGAGATATAGACGAAAAAAACGTCAAAAGGTATGCATAACCTGGGTGTTGTGGACATAAGGGTATGCAAAACTTGCACCGTCCCAGCACCATTTTAGGGAAGATAGACTTCAAATACTCAAACATATTTATAGCAAAGAAACGTCTTGATCTGCACAATGCAAGCACGAGAACACAAAGGATCTTTTCGAAAACATGGTTTCCTTCCCAAACAATTGCAAGAACGATTAAGTAAAAGCGCGCCATGTCCTATGTGACAAGGTCATATCTTATATATCGTTGTTGAATAGGCGTAAATCGTGGAAAAAGAATTATTCAAGGTAATCAGTGTACGTTATGCATCTATCAACTTTATAAACTACTATATCCTGCCAGTAGGGAAAACTTTCAAGCGTATCCTGCGGTCAGCTATCACTTAATTTTTTTTTTTTAAACTAGCCTTGACAGTGACACATCTATTTGTAGGTTAAGTCGTTCATTTAATATGGAAGCACCTTTATATTTGATATTTTTGGTTTCATACTTCTATGTTCTTCTTCGTAATCGCTTTGTTGATGCTTTGTATTGGAAGAAGTTGTGCAAGGCATGTGGAAGTCTTTATTGTACCAATCATGCATGAATCGAAACAAGTTCATTTTGATTACATCTTCTAGTTTTAGTATGCCCAGGTATGCGAATAGCGTTGCAGTAGATGCTGGATTCTTATTGTGGGTGGGAAACCATTTGTTCTTGAGAGCTTTTTAGAACTTTCCGCTAAATGGCTTCTCTAGCACATTTGTGAATGAAGAATTACACCGCGATTTTTATGTTTGTTAGAGATAAAGATCTTCTTTGATTTAAGCGCACATCAAAGGGTTTGCTTTAGGGCGGAACAGTAGAACTTCAGTTTTTACCGGGATTTAAAAACAGTCTATTGGCCCAAAAGCAATCAAGTTCATTTTCTATGTAATGTACCATTTTGCAAAGTCACGTCATAACCAACAAGGAGCCCAAGAGCAATCATAATAGTGAACACCTCAGAGTTCCACATAGGTGAAACAAACGTTTCAGCATAAAAATTGCAACAACCAACACTAAACAAAAAAGACAGACAAATAAAAGGATTGGGTATGCTCATGACAATTGAGTAAAAGCAAGCTACAAAACCAACATAACAGTCATTTACAATAAAAATATAGTAGTACCCAACAACTGAATCAACAAAAACAGACTCGAGGGAGAACTCTCAAATATGATCCTTACATAAGCTTCACTATGCAAGAATTATCCTGTATCGTTGCACTACGAACATGACTTTAAGCCCAATAAACTCACTGCGCCTGGTCTTACCTTGAACATCTGAAGTCCAGCAAAAAAAACCGTGGCAAAACGTTTTGCAACATGCGCATTGTGCTTAGCACATTGCTTGTGGGCAGAGTTTCGCTGAAAAACGTGTTTACGTTTGCAAACCTGAATCGACCGCTTGCTGCCCTCAGCAAGTCTGGTTGCTTGGAGTATACTTAGATGGCCGATATTGTTCTCGCAAAAAGGTGAATTCACTTGACGTGACTATCCTCTGCGCCTTCTTTCTTGCAAGCATGCGCCAAGATATGGGCTTAACCACGATTCAGCGCACCACGTTTTAGCGCTTCTGTTTTTAACTACCTCTGTTCAGCTTACCGCGATTTATCGCGACCACGTTTTAGCGCAACCACATTTCAGCGCATCACCATACAGAGCGTAGCTTTTCAGCGCATTGCGTACAGACATTCGTTTACTTGAATGCGAATTGGAGAAACTGGCGTAGTGGCAACTGGTTGCCGGTTTTTCTTCATTTACACCAAAGTTTGAAAATAAGCAGTACCAATCACACATCCAGCGATTTCTGCATGTGATAGTTCTGCGTTTTAGGTAAAGCTACATTTCCAACCCGGGTGACTCCCTGAGCCAGAATTTATTTTAAAAAGATCAGATAATGTTGTGAATGTGACGAAACTGCCTACGGGGTTCGGAAAGGGGTACTGCGTCCGCAATCGGGTGCCCCCCGGTCGTTCGGGAGCGGACGGCGCCGGCCCTGCAAGGCTTTGTTTTTTTTTTTGTTGGCGGCAATATCCGCAAGCTACATTTTGTTATGCATGTTAAAGTATATAAAGCTAAATGTTATTGTAAACCAGTCAGTCGGAGTTGGGAGTCGGAGCGCAGCTCAAGAGAAAGGTTATTTTGTAAGTTTCTTGTTCTTGTTCTGTTCGTCTGGGTGTACTTGTCTGGGTGCTGGGCGGTAGTCTCTTGATCGGTTGATCTGGGTTTTGGGCGGCTTATTCTCTGTCGTAGCGGCTAAATAAGCGGGGCAAGCTTGCAACGGAGAGAAGGGAACCCAGTGAGCGAGTGTGTGTATCGGAGTGTGCGGCTTCCCAACTATTAATTTATATATATTTTCTACATGGTCCACCGAGCCGCAGTTCAGCTTTGATGCCTTTGCTGTTCTTGCTTAGAATTGCATGTTTGCAGATCCTGCTTATTATATGCCTCACCATGCAGTTGTTCGCCGAGAGAAGAAAACGACAAAGGTGCGCATCGTCTACGATGCCAGTTCTAAAACGGTAGGGCCTTCTCTGAATGATTCGTTGCATGAGGGTCCCTAGTTGCTCCCTGAACTCATAAAGGTTTTATTGAGGTTTCGCTTGTTCAAGGTAGGAGTAATAGGGGACAACGAAACGGCTTTCCTGCAAATTGAAATAGCCGAGAAGGATCGTGACTTTTTCAGGGTGCTGTGGGTGCATCATTTGCATGAGCAAATACCAAATATAGAGGTCCTAAGATTCACGCGGTGTGTTTTTGGAGTGACGTCGAGTCCTTTTCATCTCATGGCGACACTAAAACATCACTTCTCAAAATACAGTTCCACTCATTCGGATGAGGTGGCGGAATTTGGACAATGCATGTTTGTCGATGATTTAACCTCGGGAGCCGACAGTCCTTCGGAAGCATTTAAGTTTTTACATAGCGCAAAAACAATTCTGTCAGAAGGTGGTTTCAATCTACGTAAATTTGTAACTGCTTTAAAGGAATCAATAAATGCAAAATGGCCCGGTTCAAATACGGTGGCAGAACCAGGACTTAGCTTTAAATAACCCAAGGCAAGCGGAACATAAGACTCTGGGCGTGTTATGGGATACGAAGCGGGATCAATTTGTTTTCAAGTTTGACCACATTTTAGAAATTTCAAAGGAAATCAAATTTACTAAGCATGGAGTGCTGCAAGTTATTGCACAGTGTTTCGACCCTCTATGTAATGAATTTCTAAACTTGATCAACTGAAGGTTTCCACCTTAGGCCAACTCGACACACCGAAAACAGGATGATTCACTGGTAGCTCACTAGC
>QQSS02219534.1:0-10863 GCA_003687565.2 Craspedacusta sowerbii
GTATGTATGTATGTATGTATGTATGTATGTATGTATGTATGTATGTATGTATGTATGTATGTATGTATGTATGTGTGAAGATGTCGATGAATTCTACAAGACATTGCAACACACCATCGACAGCGTGCCAAGAAGAGACATCAAGGTCGTCAAGGGCGCGTTTAATGCTTAGGTAGGGAACGACAAGGGGACGACAGCACCACATGGAATGGAGTATTGGGACGTTACGGATATGGATCAATGAACGAAAGGGGTGAACTACTTCTCCACTTCTGAAAGCTTAAAAAGCTGAACATCGTTAACACCTGGTTCAAGCACAAGCCTTCGAGAAAATAGACTTGTAAATCACCCAGTGATCGAACGCAGATGATTGACTACATCATAATTGACCGAAGGTGGAGATTTTGCATTAACAACTCACGCAGCTATCCAAGTGCAATAGTGCCAAACGTGGTAACATGATCACACCCTCGTGATAGCAAACTTCAAAATAACATTCAATGTGTAAAAGCGAACACACACAAAGAAGGTAGACACTGAAAGACTACGTAATCACTGAAGTTAAAGAACGCTACGAGATAGAGATCAGGAATCGTTTGGAAGCACTTACCGGCAAGGTCGAAGAAGCAAACTTGGATGAAGCACTCGACATTGTTAACCAGACGATAAAGAAAACAGCTGAAGAAGTGATTGGCTTCAAGAGGTACAAGAAATAACCGTGGATCAGTGACCAAGTACTCAACCTGGCTGATCAACGAAGGTCAGTAAAAGCGAAGAGAAGCAACAGTCCGCAAGATAAAGACATGAAGCAGCAATTTACACGGCTTAGGAAAGTAATAAACGGCACGGTTGAGGAATGTCGTGAAGAGTGGTTTAAGAAACAGTGCTATGAAGCGGAAGTAAGAAACCCTAAGAATGACATGCGATCTCTCTTTCTAACGGTCAAAACGCTTAAAACAGGAACCAAATTGAGCGAAAGGCGTGGAAATATCAAAGACAAGGATGGCAGCCTGCTAACTAAAGACTAAGACATCCTCCAAAGATGGCATGAGTATGGTTCAGGTCTCTCCAATGCAAAAATACAAACGGATGATAATTGTAAGAGCGATAAGCATGAGCTAAGTATCCTTGAAAGCGAGATCAGAGCAGCAATTGCCAAGATCAAGTCTCGCAAGGCTCCTGGAATTGATGGCATTGGGGAAGAGCTAATAAAAGGAAGGTGGAGAAGCAGTAGTAGAAATGATGCACAAGATCTGCAACAAGATTTGGGATACTGTAGAATTCCCAACGCTTTGGACGAAGTCCCTCGTAGTCACCATCCTGAAAAAAGGGGAAACTACCAAAAATGTGAGAACTATCGCACGATTAGCCTCATCTGCCATGCAAGGCGCTCTCGGAGTATGAACGATGTAACGGAGTAGTTCCAACAAGTAATCGGCGTGCGACAAGGCTGCATTTTGCCACCAGATCTATTTAACATCTACCTGGAGCATATTATGCGTGAGGCACTCGATGAACTAGAGGACATCGGCGTACACATAAACGGCAAAACAATCAGCAACCTACGTTTTGCCGACGACATTGGACTTCTAGCCGTACAGCTCAGACAAGCACAACTTCTCCTGGATAACGTTGATCAAGGTATGGACAAGAGATAAGTGAGACCAAGACAGAATGGATGATAGTAAGTACGAAAGACGAGCAAATAGTTAAGGAGCATATCGAGGAAGGACTAGTGCTACGAAAAAAGAACTTATGGCATGTGAATAGCTTTAAATACCTTGGGACCACTCTGACTGACAATCACGACAGCGTGAAGGATATCGAATTACGGACAGCCACTGCCTTGACAGTAATGAGCGAGTTGGGCAACATTTGGAAAAACAATCACGTCAAAAGAGAAACGAAAACGCGGTTATACCGATCACTCATAGTACCGATTGCCTTGTATGTGAAACTTAGACACTGAGAAGCGCTGAAAAAAAGAAATTACTTGCGTTTGAGATGGCAGCGCGCAGACAGATCCTAGGAGTAAACATCATGGACAAGATGAGGAACGAAGATACCACAAGGGCTCTCAACCAGACAGAAACAATCGTGTAACGCGTACATGATCGACAGCATCAGGACAAGTGATACGGATGGATAGGAGCAGGATAGCAAATGTGGCACTTCACGGTCGAGTAGATGGAACAGCTAGAAGAGGACGGCCGAGAACATTATGGACGGCATCCAGACTGAAAAATTACGACGTAGGGACGCAGATTCTACGTGGAACTGCGCAAGACAGAGAAGAATGGCGTTTGATGTCTACTCACGCAAGAGCCCACGCCAGTGATGTATAGTAGAAGCTTTCAGAGATATGGCGAAGAAGAAGAAGAAGAAGATGTATGTATATACCTATCTATGTCCATTTATGTCCACAATTATGAGAAGGAAGAGTTCTTTGATAAGATATTTTGCAAATTGGATCTTGTTTAGTGGTTTTCACGCGATGCTCCCGCTTAGCAGGAGGTTGCAGCTTATAGATTGTGTAAAGTGTAATTTTGTCACAAATTCATATTAAGCCATACTTTGTTATAAGGAAGCTTTGTTCGAAAGACTTAATTTGCAAGCTTTTAGACTGTGTTTTGTGTAAATTTCAGTGCCAGCGAATTTTACTCTTTCAAAAAATGTCCTTGTACGAACTTGGATCCCGCAGAATGACTTACTCGGTCACCCACATGTGAAGGCACTCGTTAACCACGCTGGTACACGCAGCATCATGGAATCGATGTATCATGGCGTGCCAATGCTTCTGGCACCTTTGTTCGGCGACCAATTCGATTTTGCAGTCCGAGTTGCCGATCGCCTGAAGATGGGCAGGCAGATTGACATTTTGAGAGCTGGCGTGGATGAGTGGGAAAATGCCTTGATGGATGTTGTGAATAATCCCAGGTAAACAACTACTTTTCGCCCGTGGCCTATGTATGCTCAGTGAGATAGGGCAGTGTGGTAACCAAAGTCCGCATCGAGTTATTCTCAGAGACTGATTTTTGCAGGCTGATTTACACATGCGCAGAATGCATTGAAAAATGGCTTGATTTTAGCAGTTCTGGGCTGTGGCAGTCGATAAATGGCACCTTAAATCTCTTCCTTTCATTTTTGTGCTCCTTCCTTGTTCTCTAGACTTCCCGGGGCTTTCTAGACTGCCCGGTACTTTCCAGCTACCGTAGAACCGAAGTTCTCTGCTCACTGTCGGATGTAAAATACTTCGCTTTAGAAGCCAAAAGTTCCTCAATCAACATAGTAGTTCCTGTTATTTTAATTGCATGCTGTCTGACCAAAGCCAATCCCCACCTTATGCGCTCCAAGTGTACTCCTACTCTCTGGATAGATGGTTGCATTGAATTATGACGGATACTTCAACGTATGCTCTCTAGCCAAATACATTTCAAATGTTGCGCCCTCAAAATGTAGTCTTAAATAAGGCTAAATATTAGCATAAATTATGATCAATGTTTTATTGTATGACGTCTAACCGAAACTAATCCGACCGTATTATTTTTAGTTACAAAGAAAATGCTATTGCTGCTTCCAAGGTGGTCCGCGCTTGGAAGCGGGATGGATTGACGACTGCTATGGAGTGGATAAATTACACGGTGGCCTGTGGTGGTCGACTACCCCATCTTCACGTGGCTGGAAGAAGCATGCCATGGGTATCCTATCACTCTCTCGATGTGATAGCATTTTTATTTGTAATTGCAATTGTCCTTGTTGTGATAAGCATACTTATTGTGAAGCGTCTTTTAAAAAACTTTCTCCGAGGTGAGAATATGGGGGTTAAAAAGACCGATTAGCTTTAAACGTGATCACTGAATGTAATTGTCTGCTTGAAAACGCAAGAAGCGCCTTGATAGTTTGGTCGTATAACATGGATAAATAAACGTGAATATAGGACTGCCCAAAACTAGACGGTCTTCTTAAGTCTCATTTTTTGATGCCATAATATGTACACAAACTTGGATAACTTGCGTTTTTTTAAGTGCAGAATTGATGTTTTTTACGATTTTTGTGGTAGGAAAGTCGGAAGGTTTTTACTTTAGCCTTATTGTGCGAAAAGCATTCTAGCTAATTCCACATTCTAAAAGATGGCCGGGGTAAAGTTGGTCTATTATCACAAGGGTAAAGCTTGACATACTGAGCGGTTACTGTATGCCTTGTCATGTAGGAGAGGTACCAATTGGTTTCGTTCGTTGTGGGGTTTCCTTATATTTACTTCGGAAGGGCGATAATGTGTTTCTAGTTAATATATTTACGTGGTACTTTGCTTATAAATTTGTAAATAGTTTTTTGTCCAGTTTATCGCTTAGTTAGCAAATTTTACTGTTAGCGTTGAAATTTTGGCAGCTGGAAATTTGGATTGAAGCTGCCAAATTTGTGGCAAAAAAAAAACATTTAACGGGTAATGGGGTTTTTACGCTAGTCAGCAGATCATGTTTGAATATATTATAATTATATATATATATTTTATATATTATAATAATTGTTCCAATACACTGTTAAAAAAATCTGGAACACAATGTCTTGTATCTCTGAGATTCTCTATGGATACACTCTCTGGCATACTCTCTGGGATAATGTCTGGAATACAATCTCTGGGATAATGTCTGGGATAAACTCTGGGATAATTTCAGGGATGCCCTATTGGATGTACTCTCTGTGATACTCCTTAGAGCAATCTGCGTCATTGAGTTGGAGGTCAACCTGTCCTAGCGCAAGCGTAGTGACGCCATCAAGATTTTTATGTGCCATTTATCATTGCCTTTTAGACCTTATCAACGATCTTTTAGACCTTGCAAGTAATTATGTCATGTTTATCATTTTGAAACATAACTAGACTCTTATAGACGTCTTTCCCACTGAACAAAGAGTTTCCCTATTCTTCAAGTCGGATGTTTTTTCTACGACGCAATTTTTCAATGCCCTGCATCGTTTCACCTCATTGTAATCAGCTTTCTTGTAGCCTTTTTAAAACTATTTTTGCATTAAATTTAGGTTTATATTTTTAGCTTTTTTCTATTTTTATTATTTCTATTACATTTTATGGTCGCAAAATTACAAATTCTGTCATAATCTTTCCACTTAATTCATATTTCATGAGCCCAATGACCTTTTGCTTTGTCCGAGAGACAGTGGTCTTCGTGGTGATACTCAGGCGCATCAAATCTTTTTGCGACACCATCGGCAATATCCTTGTAGAAGTCGTCTGTTCTTAAGTGGTATACCAAATAACATAACTCCTCTTTGCTGCTATACTTTGGTAACATGTACTTGTAATGGAACTCGTAGATGACCGTCTTACATCTAAAATAGGTTGTCAGAGATTTTTTCGTTGTGAGTTTTTCTCGTCCCATTTCGCAGGCCATTAAACTCTTGCTGAACCCTATAACAGACTTAACATTGGGTTTCATGACATTTTTAAGGTGCGTTCTTCTATTCGTGACAAGTTTCATATCACGATGGTTTCTTTTGTTTTCAATGGTCTTGCCAAGCAGAGTTGCTGATAAATTTTAAAATCCCTTCCCAAGTGCATTTTTAGTCTCGAATCGAAGTTTTGAGTTTAACTTGAGGTAAGGTTTTAGCAATGAGTTTAATCGAATTCAATGACTCGATAAACTTTCTTGAAAATCAACTCGTATTGCAAGGCTTGCAGTAGTTCATTTGCATGACGTATTTTTCCTTGTTCCATAAACTCGTTACTAGTTTCTGCACCTTTTTGATCTTTATTCACTCATACAGAAATGGCAAATTGTTATGTAATTTGTGGAGATGAAATGCGTAGTCCACGTCAAATATCTGCGCCGGAGCAAATATCCTTTACAGAACCCCGAGGGAAATTAGGAGCCTTTCTGAATAAAACTCTCATGCCCAATTCATACTTCTACGCGTAGTCGCTCGTCTAATGACGGGTAAGGGTGAAGGGACATCCTAATTGTCATCTTGTTTCAGTTTGCAGGACAAGTTTCGATCCATTTTGATCATTTTCAACTAACTAAAAATTACGTCACGAGCGTTCAAATAGGAGGGCGTGAATACTTCAATATGTCAACAATTGACTTTACAAATGCTCACTCCGCAACCGATAGAAAATTTCAAAAATGACGGCACAAAGTAAACTATCAATCAACAATAGAAAACTCACGACCATTTGGTAACATTCAAATCGCCGCGTGGCTATTGACCCGAAGGACGCATCGGGAGCGAGGCCACTTGGATGAGCGGGGTAAGGCAGCGTCTAGCGTAAAAGATAAACTTAATCCATCTCAAGCGTTTGTCATAGGTCTCTATGGCCCTTGCATCCCTCGCGTTTGCTAACGGTTGCCAACGTATTGCGCCGGCATTCCTAATGGGAGTAACGACGTTCGCGGACATTCCAGTGGGAGTAGACTGTTCCACGCACATACCAGAGCATACCACTAGGATAAAAATTACGTCACACGTAAAGCGTCTCCGAAGTATGAATTAGCCATCAGGCGAGCCTTTCGGTACTGCAGTCTGATAGGACCTATCTTGCCGGATTAGTCCCTCAAGCCGTTCATCTGACAGGACCTGTCTTGAGAACAAGTGCCGCAAGCCCATAATCTATTTATGGGTTGCCAAAACTCTGTCGTATTGTGGAGGATACACGCCGTGTCGGGGATTAAAATAAGCTTTTCTTTCACAAAGGCACGTTCAGGAACGTCTTCTATGTAATAAATGATCCCATTACCAAGTATCACAACTTTGTCTAATGTATACATCAACTTTAACGAGACTAAATGAGTTGCCCGCTTAAGAGTCTCGTTACAATATTCGCCGGGTTATAGCGAGAACCGATACCACCGGTCTTTGTGTAGCTGCACGTCGAGAGATACAGGAAGATAGGTAAGTGGAACAGGTTTTAGTTTGTTGGTGTCCTTTTGCTTGATGCTAGTCGTCTGAACAAGGTTGCTGTTTAGCCGAGCGACTTATTTGTATAAATATTTTACCCACTTGCGCGGAACCTTTTCGGGATCTTGTATCTCTTGTGCATCCTATATCGTGAGCAAATTTTCTGCTAGGATGTTGTTTATAAACTTTCAACAAATGCTGCATGAGTATGTTTGCATTTGTGATTGCTCGTCGAATTTCAACGATGTGCTTCTGTAACAATTTGGTGACTTCGCACACGAATTCACTACCACTTTCGCATTGAAATACTACGTAGTTGGACCGACTTTGTAAATATCCTTAGCATACCGGCAACTTCTTTGTCTTGCCTTGTTCTCAACGGTTACCCGCCACTTTGTATATCATCGATTACTGCCAGAAGGTACTTGCTCTTTTCCGGACAAATGATCTGTGGGCATGTACAACAAATCGAATTGATGTAACTGGTTACGTACTGATGCATTATAATGTGGTCTGTTAACATGCCTTGGATCAGGAAAGTAAACTTCTCAAAATGTTTGCTTGGCCAGCCAGTTTCTCATAAGTTTGGTTTTTTAAGCCCGTCAGTTTTTCCGATCCTAGTACGGCTTATTTGCCTTTCTGCAAATGCTCGGATTAATAATAAATTTCTGTTAATTTCTCCATTTTTTGAGTCTGTAATAAAATGCTAGACAAGGCACACATCCACACATTATGAAGGTTGCTGATTTCGTCCATCGAAGACTTTTTTCAAACTGAGAACGAGTTTCCAGTTTCATTTTCCGACTTTGTGTTGATAAATCATGCATGATTATAGAATCAAAACATAATCATCGTGCAAAGAACCGTGAATTCATTTTGATATATTAAAGGGTTTTTACTCAACGCAATGGAAAACTAAGGTCAAACGTGGCGATTCCATAGCCTAACAGAGTTTGCGCCTTTGCATTATTTAGAATCTTAGTTTTTTATCTTTTGATCATGGCAGTGATGACAGCACTTGCAACTGCCCCTGCGACAGCGACTTAACCAAGTCCAAAAGTTACTGGGATGCCTATAACTGTAGTTCCAGTCGCAGTAGCTCCCACTCCTTTGAAACTACTAAGAACGTTCGAAACTGTGTTCAGACTGTTCAGACACTATGTCTTTGCCTCTGTAATACAGTTCTCCATCCTTGACTTCAAACATGTATGTATGAATAGCTGTTCTGGTTTGTTTCGGTTGCTTTGATAAAGCCCTGCACAATCCTTCTACTTGATCTTACAAAACTTGAATGTCAAGGTCTAATCCTCCAAACGAGGTCTCGCGTTCTCTCTCTACGGATACATGGGATTTATCTCATCTGGACGTTTCGCAATATCATGAAAAGGATCAATGATTCCTTCAGATATCTTTTTAATTTTACACGTTAATATTTTCAGGCAGGATCCTTGGCTTGATCAGGTACTCTCGCGTCATCTCGCTCAATGCACGATGGCTACCAGTTTTGCCCACTGTCCAAGTCGACCCTTTGAATCGATGGTGGTGCAACCTTCAGAATGCCCTTACTAGCGTCGAGCACCCAATAGCCAAGGCATTTATTAAAGAAGCGTGATACAAAGCATTGATTATGTTTTTTGAATCCATCTATTTACAACAACGTGAGATTTTTTCTCATTACTCCATGACAAATTTACTTTTAGTCAAAGTCTCCTGCTCTGGTTGCACTCTAGGTCTGAACTAGTGTCCAAAAGATAAAACTACCGCAACCAAAGCTGGAGCCCCAACAAAACAGGAGGTTCTGTTCAGTTTAGGTTACTGTGACCCTCAGACAATTTTGCATGCTTCTTGCAATTCTACTCCGTTAGTCTCTTTCCAAGGTCTACTTTCTATGGATCTTGGGCGCCACTTGTAAAATTTGTTCTGTACTCATTTTTATTAGCAGCGGTATTTTAAATATAATGTGTATACTAGCGATCACGCTTACAGAAATAGGAGCCGAAAGCGCACCAAATCTGTAGTACAGGCTACAAGTCAAAGGGGGTCCTCTTCCATATCGCTTGTTAATTCACTTGGGTTTGAGATTCTGAAAATTTAACAAACTGCTTTAGAGTACGTGTAGATGTGAACGCAAGCAAATCCTTCCAAAACCATGGCCGATGTATGTCCGTGTCGTTATACTTGAGTATTGAACTAACGACTACGTTGCAATCAAAATTTCAAAAAAAAAGGTCTTCGAGAAGTTGCACATCTTTTTCTGTTTTCCCTCAGCCAGTTTGGCATGTTCCATGAAAATGGTTTTCATCGAGGGTTCGGAAATCCAACCACAGACCAGAACGTTTTGTTAAATAGTAACCTGTGTATTAGTGGATGGGTGTGGTGGATAAATGCTAGAGTTTATCGATTTCAGAGGCATTGACATCTCCAAGCTCATGCCCTACAAAGCACTTTCATCTCCTTATAAATAAATGGAAATGATGTACATTTCCTTGTAAAAAAACTAGCTGATAAGGCGTCCCTGCCATGATCGCTAATACCTTCAGTATGTTAGGTTTGCAGAATCTAGCCGTGTTTGGGACGTAATCACGTCCATTTTCGAAAAGTGCGAGTGTGCTTTTAAGAGAACGCGCTGGTGTATCGAAATTTTACTTCCAAGCGGTGTCGCTCTTGATCACTCGAGTCTTACGATGCCTGACAAAACGATCGTACAAGAGGTAGCGCTTGATACTCGGTCCGAATTTCTTTTGCTAGCATGGCCTGCGTGATTATATCGTGCTCCAGTGATATGTTTGAGATGGTATAAGAAGCGCTTGGGTGTGAGTAGAACCTGTGGCTGGCTTAGCAGGAGAAGATCGTATAACTCGAGCGTAGCCGTTAGACGTAAGCTCATAACATAGACGATTTCTCGACCTGCTTGATGCTTGATAATAAGGTAATGCATTACTCAGTAACTTAAAATCAAGAGGAATAACGAACTTGTTCCATTGCATCCGGCTATGACGTTGTCTCTTCGTTCGGCGGTGCTTTTATCCGATGCGCTAATTCTTATTTTCATGCACTTTTCCGTACAACCACTGTTTGTGATGATGCCTTTGGCGAATGGCATTCTCTTTTTCATTAACTGGTTTCCAATTTTTTTTGAAACACGCAAATACTTGTAATCTTCAATGCATTTCATTACCTTCGAACTTTACTGCCAATCTTTTAGCAAGAGCTCTGCCAATCGTTTTGATTAAGGCACGAGTTGCATCCGATCTTGATATCAGTTCAATATCAAATGACAGATAAACCATGGCCGGAACAGTGACGTCATCGTGTCCAAGATTGTGAAATCGAACAAGAAGTAACTGATTCTGATCGACCGCACTTTTTGACTAAATCCTTTTATGCCGCGGGTGTCGATAAAGATCCCGTATCTATCCCATATTTCATTTTTAAATACAGGTGAGAAATCTTACTTTCTAGGTTTGAAGTGCAAAGTCAAATTGAGACTAATTGTTGGTTTGTCACATATTTAAGTGTGAAAGAAGTCTGTGTATCCCTCCTCAGCTTCCTATACTGAGGTTTGAAGAGGGCTTGATCAGATGCGAGTATTGATAACAACGCTTTACTTACTCCTTCTACAATGCTGTCATTACAATCTATCTCTTTAACGGCAATGTAGATCGTATTATTTACGTTATCGCTAGTGTCAACAATCGCCTCCGGCTTTGTTTTCTGTCGCTGGAATATAGAGACATTGACAATTTCAATCGGTTTAGAGCCAAAAGGAAGGTCGATGTGTGTTTTCTCCGATTCTGCGTTTCACACACATATACAGTCCTCTGAATATCGAGCTATCTAAGACAAATGTTTGGCGCAAAACTCGCGTACAAAAATTTGAGCACTTTTCCTACAAAATTTGGTCCACCGAGCCCTTTACAACAAAATGACCAGCGAGCACGAAGTGACGAA
>QQSS02219545.1:0-10863 GCA_003687565.2 Craspedacusta sowerbii
ATGTATGTATGTATGTATGTATGTATGTATGTATGTATGTATGTATGTATGTATGTTCTAAGGTATTTTTCTTTGATGTGTACGTATATGCAAATATAAAATATACTTATATGGTGAAGTATTATATAAGTAGTAAGGATAACTTCGATTTGGCATCGAAGAGAATTTATTGTCACTGACACAGCTTAATCATTGTAAAGTAAGTGTGGCCGAAGCCCCGGATGCAAGACCAATATGCAATCAACACATTTAATTATCTACAGTAAATATTGCAAATCAGTGGTATACGACCGCCCTCTTTAACCTAATGGAAAGATTCTTTTTAAAGCCCAAATTTGGAGAGCGCATATTAGCTATGTATTTCTGAGCACGCGTATAGATGAGTATATATAGCGTTCTTATTAAGTTCAAAAGTATACATATCAATCTAAAACTGTAATGGTGGTGATTGCATTCTAGGATACCTAGAACGTATTGCTATTTAATAAAAGCATTAACGCTTAATCAATTTTAAATCATGTGACCAGCTTCTCAGTTTGCGGTTTTGTTGTAAACCCTTGTCATTGTTACATACGTTCATATCCAGCTAACATTCCGGCTTCAATCCACATTCCGGCTTCAATTCTGAAGCAGTTTATCTAGATTTCGTCTGTGGCATGACTTAAACTGGATGTAACAACATTCTAAGCGAAAAGTGCAAAGACTACTAGATCACGTGTGTCTATTATTAGCACGACTCTGGTACTAGGTTTTGGGTCTAGAGGACACTAGTGTGATTAGACGTAGAAGAAAGGTGAATTTAGCGCTCGGCAGAAGTAGAATTCAGGCAACGCGTGTGGGAAGTTAACGCGAGCAAACATACAAACAGCAAAAGATAAATTTTAGAGAAATTTTACCTTCAACTCCTTTGCAATGCTTCCCTTCGCGTAATAAGCGAGTTCGGTATAGCTGCACGGAATTAAACGCTTCTAAAATCTTCTAAACTCTTATTAAATGCTACCGAGGTTGCTAGCAAAACGAAGATTTTGTCATAGCGGTTGCTACCCGACAAGATAACAAATGGCTATGTAACACAAACTTTATTCGCTCAAACAAAAGTATGATAGTGTAACACGATTCTTAACAAGGAGGTGCTGTTCTTATGAATTTAAGCTCCTTCTGGGGTGTCTAAATGTGCATAGTCTTTCCGATTATTCCTTCTTTAAGTTTGATTTATGGTTACCTATCTGTGAATTCACCATAGTGAGCAGTGCGGTGTAGTGACGACAATGAAGGCCTTCCGATAAAGTACATGATCTGCGGCTTGTCTTAGATGGTCGAGCTTTCCTCAAGCTATACGATCAAATTCTATAAAACCTTGACTTTCTCGACTATGCGATCAGATTCGCTCAAGCAGGAAAACCCTCCATTGCCAAACTGTGTTAGTCTTCTACTAGCCCAGTCCGGCGTTGGTGGAAACCTCCACACTAGACACCTCCACACACACACTCCAAACTCCAATCTAGCTCTCTTCCATTCGACGCCATGTCTCCTCTCCTATCCCCAGCAAATGCTTCTTCTCCATACGTTTTTCCGTTCTGCCAAAGTTCCATTAGTTGTGACGAGAGACTATAGAGTACTACGTTGCGTTGTGTTCTCTCAAACTCTATTTACAACTTTCCCCGTTTTAGAACAAAGTCAAGATATAATTAACTTAAACAACACCTTCGCAAACTAAATAGACTGACTACAATCAAGATAAAACTCGCGTAGTGCACATTGCAAAAATACCTTTACTACGATATCACCGTAATACCTACACACACGTACTACAGACATACCCGTGATGACTTATTCAAAATAGGACGATTACGTTCAGAAAACAATATAACCAAGCGGGTGGAGCCAATGCTGCAGGGCAAGCGCAGAAAGGGGCAGCAACTGAGACCAAGTAAGGCAACACTAATCACACACACACGCACAGACAAACACACACAGAGCAACCAAGCACCAATCTTGGTCAAGGTTGTCATGCCATCCTGGATTAATCCATGACTCCAGCATGAGGTGGCCTGCCGAGCCAAGGAGAAGGCTATCAATTTTTTGTTGTGATGGGGGATGGGACCAATCCAATGGCCAGGTTAAAGACTTTTCGAATTCAGGCGTTGCATTTTTTCCTCCAGGCGATTGTTTCAAGCGAAACATTAATCTTGGAGCGGTTCCTTTTGTTATTCCAGCACTTTCTAAGTGTGCTACTAACTTTCAGAACGACTGATGTCTTGACTGACCTCCTCTCATGTAAATCCATAACCTGTCCAGCACGCACTTTCCTGCAGACCTCCCGGAAGAAATCCAGCTGCATTACCGAAATCATTTATCGCGTCCCACCCCTCCACCAAGTATCAAGGTGTAGAACTGATTGCAATGACTGGGATGGCTCAAGATTCAGTCCAGAAAAAATATAATTAGAGGAATGGGTCGCGGTGTCTGTTCCATGTAGTAGATAGGTTTGTGAAAAAAGGCAATTAACCTATTAAATCGAAAGCTTAGTCAAAGCTTTCTGTTTCCTACTAGAGATGTTTATCAGGTGTAGTAAATTGAGCAAGTTGCTTGCGATAACTACGAGCAATCTAGAAGGCGATAAACATTATTTTGCTCGAATTCACAGTTAGACAGATATATGATCTTCCTGTACTGTAATATAGATGCACATATGTACATCATGTATTAATGTATGTGTGTTTGTATATTTGTGTGTGTGTGTGCGTGTGTGTTCATACACTTACACATACGCTTCCAAACTTGTCGAGACTTTCCTTGAACTTGAGAAAAATAGTTCGACAGACACGTGGATAGACAACTACCTGAAACTGCATAAAGGCTTGATCTCTCAATGCACTCAAAGCAACGTGGCTCGCTCACAATCGAAATCTGTGGTTTCTGATACAGTGCGTGATCGTACTTGCCAAAATCCGAAATCCTCTCACATCCACCTCTACCGCTATCATGGGTAGGCTCCCTTCTTAGCAGCTTAAAGTCATGAAACTGAGATAACACCTCCTTAACCTTTCCTCCGCCATAGCTGTAAGCGGATACACAGAGGTTATTAGTTACCCAGTTGAATGGCCCAAAAGTCTTTACAAAAGTACGCAAGGCAGGTGGGCGAGAAACTTGTACCAGAGGCATTGGGGTGATAATTTAACTTTAAGTAGCATGATTTGATGATAGCTGAGAGCGCATCGCGCGGAATTGAACCTATTGAAAGTGGCCCAAAAGGAGCGCCACATGTGTATGTTCAGAAGAAACGAATCTTGTAGCCCGCTGCGAACAGAATTACAGAGATCAAGATCAATTACCCACCTAAGATCGACCTAACCCCCCCTTGCTGCTACAACCTAGGGGCGTCCATGGGCTGTTATTTAAGTCAAGTGCAAAACTGCGCATGACCAAGATACAGATTCAGTTACGTCAAGGGAAAACAACGAAAGAGGTGAACGAAGATGCCCTTCGATGTTCGGATAGCTTCTAACGTTATCGCCTACTTAAATCCGATTGTATGCTCAGAGTGCTGCAAATTTGAGAGGTCTGGAGATATTATCTTGCGATTGACATGAGCAAGCGTGAAGATATTCTCAACTTTACTGACGCAACTCTCTGTGCGATCATAATTGACTTTTACGGAGACATCTGAGTCGGCAGAGGGTCTGCTTTTGTTGTAAACTCACAGCGGAGTTCAGATGCAAGACGTGTTGATTTTAGCGGCTTCGAAATTTTAGGATCTATCCAGGAAGAGATAGGAGAATACCGATTTTGGCCTACCATCCGAGACATCGCTGATGTTAGCCTCTGTGAAGGGGCATATTTTCTTATGATACTCTCCCGAGGAACATTAAACTTGTGAAAGACTCTATAGCCTCCTTGATCAATCAATCATCAATCAATCAATCAATTGATCAATCAAGCAATCAATCTATCAATCAAGAGAGATTCCAGAGAATAGATCTATTAAGAAAGTATGCCCCTTCACGGTTGGCTAAAAAATCAACGATGCCTCGGTATTTTCAAATCTTTCAAGGAAGGGCGGCCTTGCTCTTGGTCGCAGCGTCAGAAAAATCTTCATTTCTCTGACACTATCACAGCTAGACTACAAGTTCTCAGCGCAGAACTATACATTTTCACTTAACTATTAGGCCATTTCAAAGCGTGCATGATAAAACTGGCGAACAACGTTTAGAATTACGTAGGTGTCATACATGTGAATCACGTTACGTACAATATATGAATGCCTTCACAAAGCATTTGTACCATATTGCACCATATACAATGTCACTCACGTTTGGGTAAGAGCATTTTGTGGTACGCATTCACAACAGCAGGTTATTTACAATCGAGAATTCTAGTGCCATGGCATTCATGTCGGCCTCGTCTAAAGTCCAGCCACAACGAAGAGTCACTCTTCCATTATGTATCAATCAATGACATGGAGTAAACATGCACACCACACACACACACACACACACTGCACACATCCACATTTGAACATAATTGTATCCTTTTGCTAGCACACACCCGATATGTTGAAAAATTTATCCTATTGAACAGTGATGACGATGAAATGCTAGATGTACCGTCAAGGAGCCTCATTAAAACGCTACCACACGCTATGAAATGAGATAGTGATCGATTGCGCTGGTGTGAGTTCGATTAGCACTACTTGACACTAGTAAGAATGGCGCCTACATGAGTTAAATCAACAGTGATTGGGAGAATTGCATCTTTATGAGTTTTATTAGCGCTGATTAACGCTATCAAGAATTGCGCCTACATGATTCGATTGACGGCAAGGCGCCTATATGAGTTTGATTAACACTTATAGATGCTAGTAAGGAATGCGCCCATATGAATTCTATTGCAAAATTTTTCGCACCTGTCCACTTGACTTATCAATTTTGTCAAAGGATAAGTTCTCGACTGGAATGTATGTCGGTTTTCTCGTTTCCTTGATAAATTTGCATGCAATTGGATTTGTTATTTCTCGCATTTTGGCTGGTCCAGCCGTACACGTTAACACAAATCCGAGATGTAATCCAACTGTTCCATTCAGCTATAATTCAGACCACAGGGCAGAAGGGCTTGGTTTGGAGCTCGTAACAAATAGCAGTGTTCCGTTCATAGTTCGATGTATCTGCCTATAGTCGCAAGCAGTTTTTTCATAGTTAGCTGGTAAGTTTTTGAAAGGCAAACAAAAGAGACGTTTACGAATGAATTTTTCGCCCTCCGTATTACAATACGAAAGTGTGTAAGCCAAGAACTTCGGATAAACATTGAAAGCAAAGCAAAGCAAGAATCATATATGAATTATATAGAATTATTTACGATATAGCTCATTGGAGCAAATTGAGTTCCTGTGTGTGCCTGACTTACACCGGACGTTACATGTTAAGCGACGTAAAGCTGACCCTGATGTCAGTGATTGAAGAGTTTCCTTACTTTCAATGTTTATCCGAAGTTCTTGGCCTCAAGACTGCTGCTATGCAAGCACGAGTTCTACGTTAAGTGCTGGCAGAATAAGATAAACCAGTTCTGACAACTGTAACTGTATTCTATAACTAAATCTTAATATTCTCACTAATGCACATCTTCTGATATCCCTCTCTCATTCTCAATCCTCCCCTCTCTACTCCACCTATCTCCATCTACATCTACGCCCAAATAATGACCTTAAATGCATGAAATCGCACAGTTCCATCTCTTTAGTTCTCGGAAACTCTGGGTGCTAGCTTTGCATCAAATAGCAGACCAATCTTGATTGTGGAAACACAGCAACTTCGCAGCATTTGTTCTAGTCAGTGCTTTCCGTACTTTTTCGAAAGTTATCTCTTACCAATAGAGAGACTTTTGCGGAAGCTTCTGTATACTAAAGCAAAGATACTTGAACATTTCTATTCAAGTGTAAATCAAAACTGCTACTGCCATCGAACCCTTGGCTTTCTGATGACACCTGACCTTCGAAGAGGCATTCGTTCCCACTGGCCAAGGACAGTTGCCAACATGGAAAACTCGGGGCTACGAGCCAGCCAGCTGAAAGACCCTCCACTCGGCGGTCGGTGGGCAAGCATGGAATGAGGCAAATCTTTTGTGGCTCCCGTGTTTGGTAAATCCCTTACTAAGAAGAGACCAGCAACAGTATGGCTTCGTCGTCTTTCTGGAAGGTCTTCACGAAGAGTGTCTCCTGGTAACAGGGGACAGTGCGATGACAGTGTCAAGATCGTTGGAGCATCGACCAGTCGTCCGAGCCTCCCTTTGTGGGCACGTGAAGAGTTCTTTAGCTCCCTGAGAGGCTCAACCAACATCCGACGACTGGCTTCATTTTGCAGTCACTGTCGGATCGATGGACTGAGCATGCAGGCATGCAGCTAAGAAGGAAATCGGAAAATCATTCTTCTGACCCAGTTTCAACATATTTCGCCTCCGATCATGTTGTTTAGTCTCCGCAAGCAGCTATACACATTCTTCATTAATCACAGCACAACTCGCTAATCATATCTTTGGAAAAATAGGCCACTAATACGACAGTCTTAATTTAGCACCATCCCTAACTTAAACCAATTTAATCGATTATTGTCTGACTTAACGCGCCTTTCTATCAGTTTCAGTAGAAACCAAAATTTGTGGCGCAGAAAGACTGCAAAGGTTGCAATCTACATGCTCCAGCACGCTTAACGGATTTTGGCTTGACCTTTCAAAAGTTTTTTTTCAACAACTCGACTGAGATACTTCTTGCTTAGGAATTGCAAAAATCGCAAAATAAACACCTTCCAAATGTCCGCATTTAGTATTAAACCTGTAGGTATGTTGATATCACGTCTTCTTTTTGGAAGATTTCAAGGAAGACGAGATCAACTCAGACGTCTTGCCAAGCAGCTTGGCCAGATACTAGCCTTGACAAAATGGTTTGTACTTTTGCTCCAGACCCCAGACACTTTAGCAACAACTGTCGATTGCACATCCTTGCATATTTTTCAAAACTCGAAGATAAGGTAACTATAGTTTAACAGCAGTTTTATGTAGCGACTGTCACGCGAATGCACTTGCCTCCCCTACCGATTAAGCCGTCACGACGAAAACCAGTTTCAGGCCATATTAACGAAGACCACGCCAGATCCACAGACGAAGGCAGCGACTCCCTGCTTCAGTCATGCATGGACAAGTTTTGAACGAACGGGAACGTGAGCTTTCTCTCTGAAGACGAATCTCTATACGAACAGTTCTCCGACCACCCGTGATCGTCGGATGAAATTTCATTGTACAAGCTTAGTCTCCTTTCTGGCCAAGTCAAGAGAAGTTAAATAAAAAGTACATCGCAGCTTAGTTGAAAAGGAACTTAAGTCTTAGTAAGAATACTGCATCAGAATAACACTGAACTTACGATAATGACTGCTTAAAAATAGCAAATACACCTGATTTATGGGGAAGCGCAACTGGACCCAAATCCTACGTATCAGAATATCACGTCCGCAAAAAAAGCACGACCACCCCCCCCCCCCCGAAAAAAAAGAACTCTAATACAAACCTAGCCGAATAAACTTTCGCTCAGATACTTTAGGAGGCAGTATAGCTTCAAAAAATTAAAGGACAGCACGGTGAGCGATAATTGAACCTGCCCCGTTGTCACAGTTTGCCATTTTTGTGAGCCACAATTAGGAAACTGGCTGGAATCAAATCGTGGCCATGTACGGTAATGCCTACAAGACATTTGATGAAAATGAATTCACTTAAAAGCTATCCTCTATCTATTCGAAACTCGTACTTGCGGGTTATGCAAACTTAGATGCATTGGGTAGCATTTTTAGTGACAAAATTAATGAGACGTAATCGCAAAACTCCCTATTCCGAAGAAATTTTTGAACATCTGAAAATCCGAGAAATACTTCTACATCAATTCATAAGGATAACATTCACAAGAATGGGCAACGTCTTATACCAAATATAAGAAGCAAAATTATGTTGTAGACAATAAAAAGGAGCAAAAAGTTACACTGCAGCAATTTATCTGGGGAAGTAGGAACCTCATTTTCAAATAATTATTTTTTTAACCTCACTTTTAAAAAAATTTGCCTGATATAAAGAAAATTATCTTTATGAGCGCAGCGACAAAATTCTTTGAATTGTTAAATTATTTTAAATGTTTAATGATCACGACAGGTCTCTGGTTGCGAAGTCCCATTGACGATGCTAAGTCTATCAATGATCACTTTGCCACTGTAGGGAATCATCGAAACGCTGGTATATCGATTATCCCAACGAGCTTTCGAGGTTACACGCCGCACCCTACAAACCATGGCCATCTCTTCAGCCTACTGACTCTGTAGAAATCAAGAATATGATAAAAGCATTTGATACAAAGCCGTTGGATTTAGTGCCATTCTAAAACATGTATTAATCGACTGTTTGTCATTATATACTTCATTCTCATATCCTACATTACTAACAAGTCTTTTAATCAAGGGACTTAACCTCAAGTAATTGAATTCGCTGGGAGTATCTAATGGAAATAAATTTTGAGAGAAATATGTTAACGATCTCCACTTTTCAAACCAATTATATATATTGAATGACCTGCTACTGGGTCTTCGTAATTGGCAATTGAATTGTCACGCTATAGTGAGCTTACTTAGCTACTTACATGATAGACTAGACCACGGATAATCCACGTGTGGTCTACTATTTCACGACGTAAGAGAAGTGCGTGACATAGAAATTCTTTGAACTGCTTTACAAACATTAAAATTTCTGGACTTCGCGAAGTCTGCCATCTTTGACGCCAATCGTTTCTTTAAGGACGAGGGCAACTTGTTACGATCGAAACTCAATCAAATGCAACATGGACTTCGGTGCTCCCTCAAGGGTCTATCCTAGGCCCCATTTTATGAATTATACACACTCAAAATTTGAGATTTGCCATGTCGCGCAAAAGGTCATACGCATGCACTGGGCTCATTGAAAACAGGCTGTCTCTAACACTTTGTTTATAGCAATTTTGAAGAAGGAAAGACCTGCGAAGACCTAGCAGTTAGCAGTAATGGCCTACAGGTAGTTACTTATTTCGATGCTTTATGTAGCATTAGTTCTGATAAGATTTTCATTGACCTACGTGAGGTGCTGCATTTTGGTGCAATAAAATTACGATTAGACTAACTCGCTTCGGTAGAGATATTTACTTTTTAATCGCTTGTCCCTTGCTCCTGCACGGAATTCGTGCTATTATATCAATCACTTTCATTGATACTTTATTTGGCAATATTCTTTATAAGAAATCAGGTCACAGCATCGCAATTAAGGCTTGCACGATGGTCACAAGTTCTGCTTCATATCTGATCTGTTTTCCACACACTCTCTCTCTCCGTCTCTCTCTCTCCCTCTCTCACAAGGAGTTTGAACACTATCGATAAGCATCGATTAATCTTAGTATTGCAGTTCCGGAACTGGAACAACCTTGACAAGGGGCATCCTATATCATATTAGCCCCGGCTACAGCGGATAAATGCATTTAAATGATAAATAATACATATTATATCTTGCAAGTCTCATAATCACGCAGCATTTATTGAGCAAAATTTTTTGTAATAGTAGTCGTTGCTCCAGTATTACCCGCGTCCATTCGTAACAAAGCCTTATCTACTTTGATGCTATGGATACTAGTCTTTCCAGAGTCACCTTGCCAGATAGTCAACAGTGTCTTGCGTAGAAAAAAATAGCCAAGCTTTCGCGACAGCTGCTGTGGATCGGGCAGAATCAGATTGGGGTTCTGGCTAACCATATTCAGTGAGTTTGAGGTCAGGGATCTCAAATTCTCTTGATGCAGCATATCTGCCGTTGTCATTAGCGCTAGATTGCGCATTGCAGTAAGTTAGCAGACTAGCGTTAAGAAAGATGGAAACTCCCTCGAGGAAGGGCAGAACGAATAAGCGAAAGAATGGAAAATACGAATGTTAGCGGCAAGCTGGAGATCCTCATACCCACAGGATTTTACTTTTACAGACAGTTACCTGCGTCTGGGTGGCGAAATCTTGGCGAGAGCGACCTTCACTTAGCACGAATACGGCATGACGAGAAGACAGGCGAGGGAAAAAGCGACGAAGTAAGAGTTGTGATAAGCATTCTGCTGCTCAAAAGCAACGCGGATACAACAAATTCTCCCTTCCAAATAACAGCGTCTCGATAAGCCTGCATGCACGCTGCAGAGTGCTGTGCAGGTGAACATGTGGCAACGCGCAACGAGATGATGCGTGTGCATGGCGCCAGCGCACAGACGGCAACAATTTGCACACACATGCACCTAACACGTGCGCCAAGTGGGCAAAACATGCAATAAAGCTGATAAAGCGCAGGTGGTGCACAGCGCAATTTGGTAATCTCACTCGAGCACTTCCTCAGCCAGTCGCGAGAGTAAAGCCACGTCGTCGGCTTGTTCGGCGGTGACGTCACTGCTTAGCGACCATACTTGCACGTGGCCCTTCGCGTCACCCGCTGCGACAAGTTGACGCCTGTCATGGAAATAAACACGTCATTCCTGAAACCGAGCTGTGCTGTGCAGCAGATGACCCAAATGGAAAAATAAGTTCCAACAGCTTAACTTACACCAGCAGCGTTGTAAACAAAGCTGGCAGAAAGATCACCACGAATTACTGCACTACAACGATAACGATAGGAATTCAATTGATACGTACAAGCGGATGCCTGCATGCTTGCATGCATGCATGTATACATTCATACAAACAAGCATACATATATGCATACACACATACATATATACATACACACATACATACATACATACATACATACATACATACATACATACATACATACATACATACATAC
>QQSS02219556.1:0-10863 GCA_003687565.2 Craspedacusta sowerbii
ATAGATAGATAGATAGATAGATAGATAGATAGATAGATAGATAGATAGATAGATAGATAGATAGATAGATAATATAAATATATTATGTAGATTGTATGGACATCATAGATAGGTAACATAGAGATAAATAATACATAATTATCGTTCGTATTGGCGTTGCAACTTTGGCGTCGTTGCAGGGAAGAAATGGAGACCAAGATTGTATTCTAGTCAAAAATTTTTTACCCGTCCTGTTGTTTTTGGCTTTCCAATTGTTAACTGTGTTTTGGAGCAAGGCCGAATTTATTTTGCAGCCAAAAGCACCATCAAAATTTTTTTGACACCCAGTGGATTGAGAAAGCAAGTTTTTTTCCTTACAGTCATGGTCGCAAGGGAATCGTAAGCTAAGCAAAGTAACTCTTTGTTCCAGCAGGCTACTTAAAATCAAGCAACTTACTGAAACCGTAATTTTTCTTCTCTATACCCATGTAAATTTTATGCATAATGCATTTGTGGTATTAATGCATAACATAAGATGGCGTTGTAGGGCTTATCATGTTATTGCCTCCTAAATCCATGGCTGGTAACTTGACTGCCTTACTAAGGATCAATTTTTTTCCCTTCCGAGTATGGAATGTACTTAAAATGTTTTGATTGTCTTCTATGTAGCAACAAATTCATCATCTCCTGGCACAGAATCGGGAGCTGCTTGTCGTCGTTCAGAGGTTGATGCAACAGATGCAGGAAAAGCATTCGAGCGAGCATTCGGAGCCTCTAAATCAGACTTGGATGCTTTCCTCGCTTTCTTCGACAGGCGTAGTTCTAGGTCCAGGCTTCTCGCGTTCGTCCATGGGGCTCCAGTCTGAAGTCTTCGATAATTCGCATTTGGCCGCCAGTCCGATGCACGATGGAGCGCGGCCGGATGATTTATTTGGTGATCTGGTGATGGAATCGAGGCAACGGATCGAGTCCGCATCGCAGGAGGGTTCGCGTTCCAATGTGGAACGTCTGGGCTTCAGCGCTGGTGCTGTGACTAACGGCAGCATGTCCCCGGTGATCGCCCAGCACTGGCATCACCAGTCGCCAACAATATCGATTCAGAAGAGTCCGGAAACCTGGAGGCCGGTTCTGCCTCCGCGATCGGACATCGACTTTCCCATTGAGGCTAGCAAGAACCCGTTCTCCGCTGGCTGGGACAGAACCGCATATCATGTCCAGGCTGACGCGTCCCTTCCCAGTGGTCGACTTTCCACTGCCCCCTTAACTGCGACCATGGCTGGCTCCAGTAGCTACCTTGTAGGAAGCAGCGTGGAAACGACCATCAATTGATGGAGTCTTAACGCCTGCTTGATTTTCTGGTGACTTGGTCTCTGTTTGCGTGTGGTGTTTCCAGAGTTAGGCGTGTTGCTCGTATGCAACGCGTCGATACCAGATTATTACTTATGGCGTGTTCTTTGTTTTAATATGCGCATAAATTTGCTTTTGTACGAGCTGACACTTTCAGATTGCTTTATTTGTATTTTACCCCTAGTTTATGTGGTCATCAGAACCATAATTTTCTTAATAAAACAAGGCTTTCAGCATAAATTGGCAAAACGCGGGTAAGTGCGATAATGCTCGTTTTGACGCGTTTTCAGTGTGGCCCTTACTAGAAGGCTCGCCTTGTTTTGGTATCTTGTGGCAATTGGTTTTGGAGAGCTTTTTGTTTGCTACGTTTGGAGTCTCGTATTCTTTTGCTATTTCCCCCTTGTTGGATGTTCAGTTTAAAAAAGGTACTTAAATGAAATGCTAATCTTTTTGAAGTCTTCTGTGCCGATAATTAATAGCATTTATGATTGTTATGCTTGATATGATTAACTGGTTTGTATCTGTTATTTTGATAATGAGTATTTTTATGTGATTTTAGGTAGAATCTATTGAACTTTATTTATGACTCGCCAAATTCCTTCTGTGGCGTGCGCTGAGTTCGAAGAACTTCTCTTTTTATAGTGAAATTCGAGCCTATTTCCTTACTGTGGCGCTCTCGTCATGCATTATTCAATATTTAATTTCCAGTTTGACCTTAATTCTATTGTAGAAACAATGCCGATACTGTTCACACGGCAGCTCCAATTTGTTTGTACTGTCTCAAGTCTACAGTGGAAACCATGCCGATTGTTGTTGTTTTTTGTTTTTGTTTATTTTTTTGTTTGTTTGTTTTGCGGCTGCGACGCTTCGTATACCGATTGTGTTTACGCGGCAGCTACGAAGGTTACGGTTAGTACCCTCTTCCGGCTCTAGTAGAAACCGTGCCCATTGCGTTTGTACGATGCGTTGTGCTATGTTCATAAAATCTCGGATGCTGTCTTGGTTTCCCTATGCTTGATATGTCCGCACGTTGGAAACTAATTAAACGGAATTTGCTACCTGATTTTATAACGTTGAGTTTGTATTCAACGTTTGCTTTTATAAATAGCATTCTCTTGCGATCTCTTTAATCGGAGTGAGTTTCTTGTTCGTCTTGTTGGTAGCCCGTAGCATCTGCACTGTTTGTTTATCGTGGATGAGACGAAGGTAAAACATTTGCCTTCTTATGCAACTGTCTATTTAACTAGACGTGTATGCGTCTTTCCTTTATTTCCTTTCATTATTGTGTACAGTCTAAATTTTGCCGTGCTCGGATCATGGATGTCTTCTCTGAAAAATTGGGTCTTTGCTGCTTGCTTCTTACGAGTTTGCGACGCTGTGATATAAAGAACTGCGATCTTCCCAAGTCTCTTTTTTTTTCTCCCAATTTTGGCGAATTTCGAGTCTCCTTCGTGAAAACCTGAGACTTGGCTGAAAACCAGAAACTTGCAAACGTTGCTAATAACACGTAATTATGCATGTCTATATAAGTATATATAATACGTATATGCATATGCATGTAGGCATTTTTGTGTCTATATATTCGAGAATCTTGCGTCGATTATGTCATAAGTTCTAGGTTATCTTGTTGAGAAGTAGTTTGATAGACGAGGAAGGCCAGTGGTCTCGAATTGATTCTTACATTCGTTGACGAGGAAGGCCAGTGGTCTCGAATTGATTCTTACATTCGTTCTGCTCCAGTAACATTTGAACGCACATTTATACCAAAAACACCATCACTTAATTACGTACAAGAAAAGAATAAACTGCTCATTAAATAGTTATAAACAGAGACCCACATGGCAACATCATCACACCCATGTTGACCCAGTATAAAATTACGCTTACGGACGACACAAACATGACTAAGACCGTAAAAAAATGCTAACAACTTGAACGTCCATAATTACGTGACCCAGCCATGTACAACAACATCAACATATATCGCTGTTAATCATTAAGATGAGCAGGGTCGCGGTTGCGATTGAAATGTTAGGCACTCATGCAGCCATGTTTTCTGCTTGTTCATAGCCTGAAAAGCTCGTAAAATGAGGATTTTCTTTGAAGTCAATATATTTCATGGTGACACACATGAATATATATGTTACATTATATATTATATTCAGATTACTTTACTTGATCTTGTTGTTTTTGTTTTCTTGGTCGTGGAGAACTTAATTTTCTCATCAAATCCAAAGAGAGTGCCTGTGACAATCGAGTGTCTACAAAGCGACAACAACAGCTAACTCGACTGGTGAAATTTACAAGTCCTTCGGTGCAACGGAGACCCCCTTCAAATACGAATGCGCAACCACGACTAATCATTTAAGAACTAAAGGAAAGCGCGCGACACACCAGGCGAAGCACATCTGGCATTTAAAGAAGAAAGGTAAACAATTTTAAGTGAAATGACAGGTCCTGCTAACCATATAATGGTTATAGATTAATGCAGCGTAGACACAATTAGTTTTCTAGATTCTCTGATATCCTTGCTCTGGCTTGGCCCATTTTGAACTGTTATTGATGTGCTACCGCAACAACTCTTGTGTTATACTTGTCAAAGATACTTGGGATGGCGTAAAATCGATTAATCAACCCAATAAAACAAGAAAAATATCTTTATCCTTAGCAGAGTGAGCGCGTGTTAATCAGAAAGCATACACGGCAGTCCAGGCAACGTTGCTGTTGCATTCAATAGTTACTTTGCGTCAGTTGGTAAGATTCTCGAAAATGCAATACCAGATGCCAGACGTGATTTTAAACGTTATTTGAGAGCAAAAGTTTGTCAAAGTGTGTTTCTATCAAAGACATAAGCAGTTGATTAATGGACTATAGATAAATTCCCTCCATACATCTAGAGCCTGTGGGCAAAGTAAAATACTTACTCAAATTCGAGGCACCCGAACATTAAATTTACAGTGGAGTACGAAGCTGATGGGAAAATCCCATTTCTTGATGCTTTGGTCAACAAGACAGAAGGTGAGAACTTTTGTACTTCAATTTTTCGAAAGCAGACATTCACTGGGGTTTTAATGAACTTCACTAGTTTCTGCACGTTTTCTTATGAACGTGGTTTAGTTTGAACCATGGTGGACCGCGCATTCAAAATCAGTAGTTCTTGGTCTGGTTTCAACTGTGATCTAACTAAACTAACGGAAATACTCAAAAGGAATCGATTCCCTGAGCATCTTATAAGAAACTCTGTAAAGACATACCTGCAGGAAAAGCTTGCAAAGCCTGCTGAATTGTCACATCAAAATCTAGATGAACGCAGCGTGCGATATTTTAAACTGCCATATGTTGGTTTTCTGTCCACACTAACGCAGCAAAGAATCCGCCGCCTAGTTGAAACTTATTGTAAGGGTATTGTTGTTAAGTTATTTTTTTCTTCCTTCAAACAGGCTCTTACTTTTCATCAAAAGACCGCCTAAGTATTTGAGATCTGGTGTTGCATATAAGTTTACCAGTGCTGGATGTAATGCCCGCTACATTGGCGAGACCGCCAGACATATCAATACCAGAATTGAAGAACACTTAGGTAAAGACAAAACCTCATACGTTTGAAAGCATCTGAGAGACAGTGAACGCAAGAACTTTTGTTCTGCAGCAGGTTTTTCCGTTTTAGATTCTGCTGCTACAGACTACCAGAGGAGACTGCAAGAAGCCATGCACATTCATTGGCTCAAGCCCAACCTTAATTCTCAAGTCCACCACGTATCCCTAAGTCTCTCTATTTAGTTCCCTTATATGCCCTTTCTCTCTATTCCCTACCCCCTTTTTTGTAATGGTTTCACTCGTTGATTTAACGTCAGTTCGAATGTAGGTTAGAGCGACATTTAGAAAGTACTTTGGAACTTTTTGATTGTAACTGTGGGAAAAATTTGTCTGCCGTTAGTTTATGAGAAGTGCGATTGGTGAAGTGTTTATTCTAAAAGTGGATCTTACTCAAATTCTTAGATTAGCTAGGAACGTTCTCTCCTTTCCTCTCAAACACTATTAGCTAGTCATTTATCAAAGCATGCTTTCCATCTCACTGTAGATCTCTAAAGTTTTACCTGTTTATAAGAAAGAATTGATCAGTTGACTCTATTGAGATCTTTACTTTCAAACATTAGCAAGGTCTTTGAAAGAGCGATATACAATTAACTTTACGTTTGCCTTCAACGGTTTAACATTTTAAGTAATTTGCAGGCTGGGTATTGGCGTAAACATTCGGTGAGTCGTTATCCGGTTGACTTGATAAAAAAAATTAGGTCTAATTTGGATGACGGCGATTTCGCTTGAGGGATATTTACAGACATACAGAAAGAACTTGATACTGTCCATTATAATATCCGTCTCCCAAACTTGAAGCCTTCGGTGTGAGGTGTAACGTAAATGAATAATTTCGGTATTTTCTCTCAAACCACAGCCGATTAGCAGCCCTTGACCATTGATGCTCTAGTACATTGGATATAAATACAGAATTCTTCTATTATTCACTATTATTAATTTACTTTAATGATTTCAAGCGCTGCCAGTCAGCCTCACTTTTTCAACAACTGAAGATACTGGAAGTAGAAGATTTGGTAAGGTCATTAAGTCTTGAGGGGGGTCCTCGAAAGCGATTAGCTTTCTCTTGAGGAGCACTCCTTCACATGAAGAACTTTTGTAAGTTTATTCGAACACGAGCTATATCTTATCTACATGAGAAAATAAATCTTGAATCTTGAATCTTTCATCCGTGTTGGCTAGGAGGACGCTTCCCTTCTCAAGAATAAGCAAAGGATGGCAACATATCTCCGTTTCATGGAATTTTCTTGCGTACGACTTCGCATGAAATTGTTGGTGGAATTCTTCTTTAAGCAGTTTGTCCGCATCTATTGAGTATAGGGAGATCTTGAAACTTGAAATCTTGAATCTCAGCCTCATGCATAAAAGCTTCGTGCCAATTCTCTAAAACATCCCTGATCAGTAAGGAACTGCAGAATGACTCCCTGGTAAGTAAGACAAAGAAACAGCAAAATCTCATATATTCGTTTCACTTCGAGTGAGCTTTTATAGGATATTATCTGTTCCCATACAATATTAACGCCTACTTAAGAAAACAGATGAGATTGATTTCAACGCTTCAAGGTATAACAACATAAACTACAGATGGAACTTTCCAGCCAGCACTTTTGTTAATGCGACCCCAGCAACATAAGAATCGTTAATCTCAGTTAAGGTGTTTCCTATCTGGGGTCTCTTTAATGAGAAGGATTCAAATAGGAATAAATCTCTTCATTCACATGATTATCGCATTAGCCATAGTTTTCTTGAAGCCATTCCAAAGCGTATTAACATCTCCTTCATATTCTTCGCTAGGCCACCTAACTTTGTGAGATTCTTCAAGAACCAAAGATTACCATGGTAAGCGCTGCTTTCGAGCAGTCTAGAATGGAATGCTGGGTACTCAGAATTTGCGGCAGGTCACTGTACAAAAATAAGGGATAGCCAAGATGCGTAGGTACCTTGCTGACTTGAAAATAGCTGAGTATTACTTTTCTTCGCGTGTTGAAAGAAATCTGAAAATGTTGCTGCAAATTCAGTATATCTGATTCTTGTCTTGTTCTCTTCCAACAAAATTCTGGTTTGAAATACTCCAAGCGGGATTATCTTTGCATGGCTTTGGATCGAATCTCACATGCGGATAGAAATAGCTCGTGTCGAACTTCTTTTCAAACTGACAAACTTGGTCGTATGGAAGTATCCTTGGTACTTTGTGCTTACTTGGCAATCTTCTTGCAGATTTGTCAAAAACTTTTGCTGCACTTTGCGTCGCAGTCCAGTACTTGAGCATTATTAGCGGATACGATCCATGGAGTCCTAAGTAATTTCGACAGATGGAAGGTCCTAAGAACTTATATATGTCATACCCGGATGCAGAGTGCTCGATGCGTGGGTCAGCAAAGTAGGTGATATTTATCTTACTGTCTTGAATCCACAGAGCAACTGCTTGATCGCCAAAAGGATGGCAAAGGAGAGTTGTGTTGAGCTTGGCCAGTGCTTCTTGAAGTATATCCACTGATAGTATCATCCAACCTTCATCAATCCTGACTACATGCTGACGACAATGAAGGAAGCCCCAATAAAGTCCATGTTTCGGTCGGAACGGCAGTTCGTCCAAAAGTTGATCGAGACATAAGAAGTAGTCGTCATCGATTCGGAGAAAGAAGTCAAAGTCGAAGTGCTCCGTGAACCAGCTCATCATCCAAACCAGTCGTTTAGCGAAGTTGTAGCCACCTGGAATATTGCGCATTGAGTAACACATCAGATCGACAAAACTTATTGCTAATTTATTTAATAATTACTGAAGCGCATATGATGGCTTGGAGATGTAGCTAAGGCAAAGTTTGCATGCGAAGCAGCTGTGCGCAATTGTAGGTTGCGTTATTAAACACTTTGATAATATATCGAGTAATTTCTAGATTCTCACAAGCAGTTTATTTCAGTTATCCGTTATCCGTATTTGCGCCCATCTATATCCGTGTTTATCTGCCGATCAACCAACCGGTCAGTTTGTCTGTCGAATTTTCAGTCTGCACTTGCTTTCCTGTTTGTCTTTTGGTGTGTTTGTCAGTCATTTTGTATCTCGAATCATTCTGCGTTTTTAATACGTCTCTGAATATGTCGGCTGTCTATGAGTATTAAAAGGTACCAACCATTTTGCACGGGTAATTAAGAAGTAACTATCTACGAGGACAAGGATGGAGAAATATGCAAGAGAACAAATTTTAAGATAGAAAAATTAAAGATATCAACGCTGGATATGGTTTTTAGAATCAGAAAGTTTCTTCCTAACAGTCTTAAAAGTACTTTGTGCTTTCCTGTGTCTGCACGTCTGTCTGTCCATCTGCTCGTCTTTCCAGACACATCAAACATGTGCCAGCAGGAACACCTAGCAGCTTGCCGGCCTTTCTCTAAGTCTGTCTGTCCGTCCGCTCGGTTGTCTACCTGCTTGCTGTTAGTCCTTTGCCTCTGCGTAGGTAGCCGCTTTTATGCGTTAGCGCTTGTTTGCTTATGTCTGTGTGTCTGTCTGTCTTTCTGTCTGTCTGCCTGTCTGCTTGTTTCTCTGTGATTTTGCAACAGACAATCAGTCCGCGAGTCTATCGGTTATAAGGTTTGACTTCTTTTACAAGGAAAAAAAACAACTTTACCTTTATATGGCATCATCAACATATCATTGTTTGTAAATAACTCATTCAAGACCCTTTCTTGCACGCCTCCTTCCTCTCCCTCGATCGTATCTGTAAAGATCATACATATTACTTCTTGCTTTCTACTCTTGCACACGTTCATCCAAGTACTTCGAATTGCGTCTCTGCGTTCAAAGGCAGAAGGTTTGCTCAAAATTCCCACTACCAGCAGTCGCCGTGGCCTGCCGCTGCCTGTTGTTGATATCTGTAGTTGAGATGATGAAGTCCGAGAGCTCAGTTCGCATCTATGCCAGCTCGTAATAAAAAAAAGCTGCAGCGACAACGCCGCTATACAAATTAAGTGAAGGAGAGCACGAATGCTTTTTAGCATCTCACAACTAAAATCCTTCTGCTATAGGTTGTTCACTCTGTCACGTTCTGCATGTTTGTAAGAATAAACGCTGGAAGGATTCGTTACAACGCATAATTTAAATTCTTTGACATCTTATCCACAACAGCCGTCCTCAACATAGCCCTTTTTACTGCAGTACTTAAAGGCTTTCTGAAACGAGCAGTGTTTTCTCATCATCTTCTTATTCAGCGACATAGTGCCAAGACTCTTGCTCGGTATCTTAGCAACGAAGCACTCGGTATCCGTGCCACGTGCGCGCATTCAAATTGATCTGACCAACTTCATTGGTCAGGGAAATCTCACAATCGTTCGAAATCTTACCTACGCTCAAAAGAAAAAAACAATAATTTCTGCGCAGGGGGAAAGAGAATCGTTTTAACATTTAGGTAGTTCACAGTGCCAGAGCTCGTTCATGCCTCATTTACGTCACGCAATAGTATACAATCTTCCGATATCTCCGACATCAGCTTGATATGCAGTCTTCGAGCTGGTAGCATCGAAGTAATTCGCAGAATTTACGAAGCTTTTGGATAAGAAACGTCGAAGCAGCTCTGTTCGGGAGGTAACAACTATTTGGATGCTGCACTATCCGCTGTTAGAGCAGAGAAGCAACTCTACAGCCGCTTCGGTTCACTTGAACCTTCACTAACTTTTTCTCTTCAAACTGCCGAATTCATTCAAAATAACTTAATTTCAACAATTGCCATAGAAACTGCAATTGCAATTGCTGCTTTTTTATGTCCTACCAGTTCTACCAAGGAGCAAGTAAAGTTGCGCAGAAAGAAAAGAATGAATCAGATTCTTCCAAATGGTCGAGAAGTACAAAATTTACATCAGCTTTCAGAACAAAAACAACTTTTTCAATGCTAAGAACATTGTTGTGGAGAGAAACTTGCGAATGCTACATTGCGTTGAGTCTCTGTTAGCTCTGCTTATTATTTGAATTGTGAACCTTCTCTATTTATATCAGGCTTGCTATCACAAAGACCATTACAAACATGATCATGAATTACATCAATGAACTGACAAGTACCCCGCACTGGAAGGATACTCAAATCGAATTATCTGAATTTGTGAAGAATGCGTATGTGTGTGTGTGTGTGTGTGTGTGTGTGTGTGTGTGCGTGTTTGGTGTTGTAACATGCTGCCTATCATCCAAGTTTGCCCTCTAATAATTATTACAAGAATATCTGTTGACTTGTTCATGTCACATCCTAAAGCCATAACAGTAGGATGCAATTGCCATCACGGATCAGCCCATGACAGACATGTTTCGATAATCGCTTACCATTTTCAACTATCACAGACTACGTTACAGCAAACTATATATAAGAAGGAGGAGTAGACACACCAATTGTTCTAATATTTTGAACGTTTTGGAAGAGCTCATTAAAACGATAAACCTGGACCCACAGGGAATAGAACTAAATCAGATTCTCCCCAGTCGAGCTCTGAGAGCAGTGTGAAAAAGAAGACGATGCCATCATGGCCATGCTTGATTACAGTGACGAAATGATCTAAGTAACTGAATGAAAGGTCAAAACTTTGAGGAAAGTCTTTACTAAGCTTGAAGCATATATTTCGATGTGTAAACCTCGCGGCAATGCAACTGTAGATATGAGACGGTAAGGGAATAGAATAAACGGTAAATGAACGGCTATTAACCATTCGTTTTCGATCAAACCATTCGTTTACCGGCCTTAACCCCGGTTTGATGTTCGTCGATGCCGTTTGCTTTTAAGGAAAATTTCGACAGAATGGAATGTCTTCGACGGAACGAAAGGTTTAATCGAACGAAATGGAAACGGACCGAAACAAACGCAAGGGTAAAACGAACGGATTGGTTGAGCTCTCTCTCTCTCTCTCCCTCCCTCTCTCTCTCGCACATATATGTATATATATATATAAACACATATAAACACATATATG
>QQSS02219567.1:0-10863 GCA_003687565.2 Craspedacusta sowerbii
GATAGATAGATAGATAGATAGATAGATAGATAGATAGATAGATAGATAGATAGATAGATAGATAGATAGATAGACACTTGAAATGGAATAAATAAAGGCTTACTTGACAAGCAAACGGAACAGACGAGGCCAACGTCGACCAGTTTCTTGTGGCAGAAACACGCCGCCCGGTAATCTACCTGTGGCGTGCACGGCAGATTCAACTTCTCACGAAAGGAAGCTCCTGGCAAAAACATCCACTGACAAAAAAGCAAAGAGTATTAAAATCTTACGAGAAGCCGCCGAAGCAACAGCTGAAAGGCAGTTTCAATAGAAAACAGCAACAGCAAATAGAAGTAACCAGGGCAGAAACAACAGACAACGAAACCAAGTTATAAGCAGCCACCCTTAAAGAAGCAAAACCTACCACGCCCTTAGGTTGTAAGTCTCTAGAGTCATCTAACAGAAATATCACAGACGCACGAGGTATTTACGGTTTTGCTTAATTCTATACTTGATTACAACAAGGGAGGAATAAAAACACTCACCAATAAATACTCCAGTAGGCCCGAAAGGTCGCTTACTTTCAGATACTTGCCTCCAGTGATATCGGAAGCCTTGAAAATTGAGGGATTGCCACATGTGTATATATATATATATATATATATATATATATATATATATATATACTGGTACGTTACAATTAAAATGTGTAACATTTACGTAATAATGAAATCATGAATACAGCAACCTTTTTTAACAAGACGCGCCTGAAATGTATTAAATTTAATTGCAGCTTAATGTTGACGATTTCCGTAACGAAAGGAAAATCCCATCATAGAAAGATGCTTTAACAACGCCGACAAGCAGTGAACGCTAAAGCTTCGAAAAATAAAAAGCTAGATTTCAAATTAGCTCCTCAGTAGAACACTAAAAAGACGTCCTTCAAGACCTCTGTAATTAATCCGTATTTTTTCAGAGCCCATGAATATCAAGCTGCTAGTTTCCCACGAGTCCAAGCTACCATGGGCTTTAACCCACCCTAAATTCTGGACCCTGGAATATTACAAGAAGACATCTCGAAAAGCTGCTCTCAAAATATTCTCTTCTTATGTAATTAACTACAATGTTACAAGTCGCAGACGCATAAGCCCAACTATGTGAGAAATTGAAGCATCCTTCCAATGCCGACCACATGAAAAATCCAAAAACTAATAAAGTTCTTATGTCCGAAAGGAATCCGGACCTTGCACAGGATAACTCAGACAAAACTTAACAGATGCAAGGATTCAAATAAAGCTAAATAAAGTCTTGGCATTCTGCTCCATTCTGCTTCTTGGCCCTAGAGAAAAAAACAAGACAGACAAAGCGATAGAAGCGAGCACACACCTGCTGTAGGTATCCAGAGTCTTCCAGCAGCGCGCACGAGTCCACGAGAATGTTCTACACGTGACGTATTCCAACAATCAAACAAGACGGGCTTACAACAGCACTAAGCAAAACAGCAATCTCGACGACCGCTTCAATACAGAGACATTTCCAGAAGAAGCCGGGCTATCGTTGATATAAAAGTCTACATGGCGCTGCATTCGAGCGCGATCCATTGCCGACCGGTTCAAGATGTAGCAAAACACTATTGCATGTAACAATAGTCGCTAGAAATCGCTAGAAATCCAAAAATCGCTAGAGCCATTTGCATATTTCGCGCCTCCTTCATGCGCGCGCAATACCGCATCTACTGTAATAGTAATCATCATCGCATTTTATAGCAAGGAGTCTTCCAAGATTTCGCGGCAACCACAGACGTGTCCTTACGTTGGCTTTCTGAAGCAAAAAGGTCATGGCGTTTCAGTTTTTCAGGTCAATCTTAAGAAGATCGTGCCACTAGATGGAATGCCAGCGATAGCTAAGAAACACTGGCTCTCGCATGAGCGGAGATATTGGAAGGAAATTCAGGCGGTCTTGGTCCGAACGGGTGATAATCATAACGGACAACATAACCACAAGAGAAAGTTCGGGCTAAAATCTACTTCACGAACACGTACGCATACTTCTAGAATTGCACAAAAAAACTTTGCTCGGGTTTACCGTGGCGACGCGTGGGAATTATCGCGTTCGAATTCCATCGCGCAAACTGAAGTTCGACTAGCTGGAATTCCCAAACACTGTTTGGAGATCATTCGAATCAAATGCAAGAAGTGGAAACTTGTTTGTGGAAACGATTGTGGAAACTTGCAAAACGAGCGGAAAGGATGCGCGTTCTGATCTCTGCAAGGCAGATGCGCGAACAGAAACAGAACTCAATTTTTCTTTACTATAAAAAACAAAACCAACACGTTTTTTGCAGTTTTTTACTTCACGTAATTCATGCTGAAAGTCGCAAATAAGTTCCTCTCAAGAAGGCGCCACAACTGAGCTCAACTGAGCAGATTTTATTATATCAGTCCTGTTAATCGACAGAGCTCTTAGCATGGCCACGGGTGCGATACAAACATGCGCTATCGTTGCAGCAAACCAACAAAGCTTTAGACTACAATATAGAATTGAATCGCATTGCTGGTGAGAACGGACGATCAAATTAGAGTCCAGTTTGGCTTTGTCATATACTCAGGCATCGCCAACAAACCGCCAGCAAGTCAGCACTGCTGACTCAACGAAGACTAGAAGCGTGCAAAAGTCAGCGCAATAGATTGAAGATGACAACCTCTGCACTAGGGAACTTGAGAATGACCAACTGAATAACAATAAATATCATATAGCTCTTCTAAGCCACCTTGGGACGTACGCCGGAACGTCCGCACCATAAAGCTGGGCCAGTTATGACAGCAATTGTCATTTCTGCTGCGTTGCAGTGCACATGCAATATAAGTGAGCTTCTCTGAAGATAAGTTCAGAAATTAGATAGAATTACCGAAAGCTCGCCAACTTTCGAATGCAGTTTTCGAATGACATTCACATGAGAAAGTAAAAGCCTGCGGCAGAAACGGAGAAAACCGGAATTCAATCTTAGAAAAATTTGAATGGAACTTTACATTCCGTCCCGGAGCCGAGCGTGTTCTGACAAGAACGGTTATGGCACAAGAACGAGATATTTCCCTGCGCGTATTCGTCAGACAAACCAACCTAACAAAAGAAGCCCAAACCTTTTTCTGAGCGGCAAATATGCAGTTCATGACAGTCATATATTGGGATGAAACATCCGCGCTCCCTTTGATTATCTACGAAACGCAAGAGCATCATCAAGATATGCACGAGAGAGGGAAAAATCAACGCTAACAAAAAAAAATTGGACTAGAGGGAAAAACGAATGCTGAAAAGAAAAATGCTAAAACGCCGAAAGCTGGGCAACGTGATACTTATAAACGCGCAAACAGACCTACTCCGACCGAACGGAACTGCAACTCACCAAGTAACAATGAGATAAATTTAAAACATTCTGCATACAAACCAGGATTCTGGATTCCAACTTGCCGCCAACTAAAACAGCAGATGAAAAGAAATGCGCGTTAAGAATAAATAGAAAATTAAAAAATTAGAAAAAAAAAACAGCGCCGAGCTCCGTCAAGAACTGGAGGAAAAAATAAATTTGAACAAAACAAAGCCATAGTTTGCATACTATGCATAACGCACGGGGTCCGGCCACACGATTAGCAGCCAACTAAGTCATATGGTATCAAGCCAGGCATACTATTTCAACGCATACCACACAAACTTCTTCCTTCAAGCGCTTTCAAAAGTCAGAAGCTTACCAGCGGATCTTTCCATGCTGTTCACATCTGCGAGAGGCAGGTTAAGCGCAAAAATATACAAGCAAGATTTTAACACTGTCTAATGGAAAGCTCGATGCGGAGGATTACTGAAGTCTCTTTGAAGTAATTGCCGTCCTACATTTCCATTTAACAACCACATCCACACATTAGAGGACAATAATGACACTCCACTTAAGTTCATGTCTTCATATAGAGAAGGCATTCCTTTAAAAAAACTTAAAAGCAATGAACAGTGACAATTTAAGCACAGTTCTAGGACAATATGAAAGATACAACATAGGGCTTTAGTCAAGGCTCCATCGAGTAACGACGGCAAAGCTTCCGGAACACTGGTGCCTAAAACAAAACAAAACCTAAAAACGTCTGCAATTAACTGTCTATCCAGAACATGTGCGCCCTATTGCAGGTCATTTTGCAGCCATATGAACTTATTTGTAAGAATGACTCGTCCAGAAGGCGTCGCGTGTTGTACATACAGGTACTGCAGGTTTCTAGCGCACATTGTGACCTGTCACTGACTAGTGTAATATATTATAAAGTGTATACGTTATATAAGTGCCAACTTTATTATACCAACCTGAGTCGCATAGCACAAGCTCTTTCAATTGTTTCGTCATGACATCATTAAGGTGAGCAAACTGCTCGTACTTCCCATCCCGCACGCGGGGCTTACCACCAGCATCATCAGCACCTGCGTCTGGTTCATCTTGACTTGGATAAACAAACTTGCTAAATAAGAGCGATATAAAATCGATATAAAGACACGCACAAACTCGCGCTTAACAGGAAAAACGTCACTGATCACCTGGGATTAAGCTTGATGCGTAATTAGCAACCGCAGTAGAGTCGCCGCAGAATCAGCAGTGCTGCACATTGGCAAAGCATGAACATGATAGGAATTCCATGGCAAATTTTCGCCATAGCATATGCTGTCAACGCTGTCTGTACGCCAACCACAACAGGAGAAAGACTAACAAATAAACAACGGCAAGTCACTGCCTTACAAACCGTGACGAAAGCCATAAAATAACGCAAGTAGCCTATGTGCAATTACAATAGCACATCATACCTATGTGGCTCTATGCCCTAACAACATGAAAAGCAGGCACTCTCAAGACAACCTTAATGATATATTTAACAGCCAGCTCATATCATCTAGCCTGGCGACATTTTCTTACCTGCGCAACGGGTGAGATGCAATCACTGCCAGCTGGTTGCTGTGGTTCAGCATCAGGTGTGAATTACAAAAAACCATAATGCTTTCCACGCAATGCTCAAACGCATTCTAAACCACAACACAAAGCATTCGCTAAACGCTAGTAGTATCTTTATTCAAACGATAGTGCAACAACACGCCAGGAGTCTATTAATTCCTTATAGTAAATATTTCCACTCATTAACAATCAGGAATGTAAATGTCTGCTCTAACACAGCTCAAATACAGTCAACGACTCCACTGTCAATATTTCATTTTAGGCAGCAAACTGGCGTAAGTCCTAATTAATTCACTACAATGCAGGTAGGCAGATGCTCAAAGGCAAAATGTGCAGATACATAGATATACTACACCTCATACAATAACAGGTGAAAGTGAGCTCAAAGATTGAGGCTTTCTTTTTTTTTTTCTTCAGTAATGGATATCAATATGGCTGACCAATATGTTTACACAAGCATTTTAAGAACACATATTTACTGTCTCATAGGCAGAAATATTAGTACGAACCTGGAGCTTGTAAAGCACTTGCGCTGACCTCCACCATATAGGGTCAACATCACAAATTACTACAAGCAAACTAGATGCGTCCTCCATTCATGACATGTTCTCCAAGGACACTTACAAAACATGCTCTCAACATGAACATCAACAAGGATATCTTTAAAACATTTTGAAGACTAAATTAAAGCGTCCAGTTAATTACAAACTTGCAGTTCATGCTAAGTATGCATCACTAAATCGCCAGCCAGGCAACACCAGCCCAATGCACATCATTATAACGAAAAACAAACCTACATAAAGCAACCTAAATCTAGGGCTCAGGAAATCAAGAATATCAGAAACTTCAACTCCTAATGAGCTAGGAGATTAGAGATTAATATTGTATTTCATAGAATTGCAAATATTTTACATGACAGTAGATTCAACTTAATAACACTAGGCTTTCATACTGAGCAAAGCATAAATTCAAAAGATCATCCATAAACTAAGGGGGCGAGAAACAACACATTGAATCGCTTTGACCATTATTATGTCAGATACATCTCCTCACATTCAATCTACAATATAAGTTGATTAATTAGCCCATAAAGACCAAAATAAAACACAACAAAAAACTATGAAAGAAATAAGCAGCAAATCTACATTGACGTCTACAGACATAGTAAATCATGTTATAAATTCACGTCTAAACTGGCAGATATCCAAAGAACGTTTTTGACAAGGGTTACTAACCTTGCAGTCACACATATAAGCAATTAACCATATAAAGCAGTATCAGACATGGCTACAAAGAGTAACAACAAGTTATGTTAATCTACTTAAGGAATCTAAATTACAAGAAAAATGTCAACAATAGTATAAGATTTCTAAAATTGCAAAAGAACATGACAAGCACAGCAAGGCTGCTAAAAAAATTTCTTCTTTAAATAATTTCGGATTAATAGTGGTAAGAGCAAATGTTGCCTTCTATGAAAGGCCTCACAAGGCTCTATAAACCTGTGAATACAGCATTTAAAAATTGCTTTAGGCTAGGACAAATATCTGAGGCAGTATGTTCAGAATTTCGTACTTAATTATATTTTCATTGAGCAGCTGTAATGCTAATACCCAATTACTTTCGTCTATAAATTTCTGTTAGAAATGATAAATTATGCTTCTTGAGTGAAGCAAGTCAATTTAAGAAAACTGGGGCTCTTTGTGTTTAGAGCTCTTAAGAATACATGAAGAACAATGTGTTGAGTAGAACCAAATATTACTCTGAAAAGGATAGTAAAGTACTCAAACAGAGATTATAAAATATAACCATTCTAGTTACACTTACGGAATAATCTCAAACTAAATATCACCCTCCAACCCTTCAGTATAAAAACAATTGTACATTCAACACTTGTAAAGCCCATGACGCACAATAAGATCAAATAAACTGCAAAAACAAGACCATACAAATACCAAGTGGCAACCTCTTACAATTCCCTAACTGCCAAGTTATGAATATATATATATATCTTGGCATTCGGTTTTGTGCTTAGATCTGAATCTCTCGACAGATGAATTTAAGAGGGACTTACCCGGATAAATTAATCTGGCAAGAGATCACGATCTCTGACGAGTGAGCATAGCAGGTAACAGACTGTCAAGGTATAAATGAATAGATTTTCTACATATACATATATATATATATATATATATATATATATATATATATATATATATATATATATATATATATGGAAAATAAAATCCTCTACTTTATATAGTGCTAGAAGTTAACTTAAGATATCACTAATAATAAGTATCTTCATACTCCAAAATAACAACAATCTGTAAAATTCAATACCACACAAACATACTCTGGTAGAGTTTTCCAAGTCCAAGATAACCTATTTCCATAAAAATGAGGACATAGAAACAACTCAACAAGCGCAATCAAAGAATGAGAGCGTTTCTGGATACATGAATTAAGCTAGGTTCAATTTAATCATTTAAACTCCTAAGTAATACATCACCTTACATTAAAACTGGTGAGATTCCACCTGGAATGCTTGATAACAAGAAAGTAACAAAAGGTATTTAAGCAAACACAAATTTTCTCAATTATTTGAAATGTTTCAGAACTACAATGTTAGCTATGTGGAACCCAAAGGAATAACATAGACCTCACAGAAAGAACAAATTGATTCAATAAAACCTCTAACGCAATAGAAAATATGAACACAACAACTTACATACACAATCTGCAAGAAGCAATAAAAAACTATCACCATAACTTAGAAATAAAAATTACCATAACTTAAAAAGATAACTTGTTGGCATCCACCATGAAGAAAACAGGCAATCTCCTTACGAACTTAAAATATATCGAAGTAAACATAGGTTCGTACGCCAACTATAAGTTGCGAACACATTATATCTACGTTCTACCACGGACATAAGTAAAGTTATAGATGCAACCAGAGAAGGTACTTAGTAAGTTATGAATTAATAAGAAAGAAATAAGGATGTCAAGGACACCCAAATACAATAGTTGTTGACAACAAAGCGTAAAATTTAAAACCTACAAGTTACAAGCCCACAGCAAATGAACGTTCAAATCAAATGCTCAAATAAATCTAGATGAGCAAAACTGAAAACCTTCTCAGCTTTTGGCTAATGTGCTATATTGGAGCATAAACCCATGAAAAACTCATTCATGTCAGACAACTAATCTGAAGCACTGCTGCTTCGAGTACATGAACATGGGTATTGATTGCAGGATAGACAATGACCCAGCCCATTGGGAGAATTACTCATACCAGACAAAGAAGATAGAGCAGACTGTACACCCTTTTGCCCTTGGTGCTGCTGCTGTTGCTGCTTTTTAAGTCTGGCTCTAGAGTTCTGAAACCATACTTGAGTGACTCGCTTTGGGAGTCCAACATCTGCAGCAATTCTTTCAAGCTCAGCACTGTCAGGGTTAGCATCAATTTCAAAATTGGCTTGCAAAACCTGAACCTGCTCCTCACTGAAAGATGTACGAACTCTTTTATTTCTGTTCAATTTCCGCAGCCATAAAGCTTCCTCGTCCATAACATTATCAGGAGATATGTCACCATTACCAACCGAGATGGGTACAGTCATAGTCAGAGGCGTCATGGGGATACTGTTGTTAAGCGCAGGCATCTCAAGGTGCTCAATATAGTGCAATTTGCATAGGATCTTGTTCTCACCTAATGCAAACTCCTCTCCAGTAGACAACTGACGCTTGCAGGCATCACAAGCAAAACAGGCCAAGTGATAGACATTCTTCTTGGCCTTCCGCACCCAATCACTTACCTGAATAGCACGTTGACAAGACGCACACTTAATGTCGAGATGCATACTTCCTTCTGGAGAAACTTCCGAATGCATGCAGGCAATTGAACTTCCTGTAAGTATCAGCCCAGCCCTAACAAATAAACATTTCATCAAAACCAAATCTTCAGCAAACAAACACCCAATTAATATCTTTAGCGAAAAAGCCAGTCAATCTACAAATATATGAATGCCAACTCCCTAACTTTGCAAAAATAAAGCAACTAAAAGGCTTATGGATGCAGAGCAAGAAAAGTCAAGCTCCTCTTATCAGAATGAGTTTCTTTTTTATTTGATCATCAATTATAATTTTTAGCATAGAATCATTGTTTTTACATGCAAATGGTGGGTATGTACGCTGTGGTTCGAAAGCTTTCGAATCTTTTCTGATCACTGCCCAATAGAAATATCACATTAAATTGCTGGTGGGCTCTACATAGGCTATTCATTTAGTAATGGAAACCCATGAATCTATCGATTCAAGTTTTCTATGAATAATAACCCGCGAAAAAGTAATAGCTTCACGACCTACTTAATGCCAAACTTCTACAGTAAACTTTGGTGGTAAGGGACACATTTTGTTGCACCTAAAGATATCCAAAGGAAAAATCCTCACTTGTTCATTCTCAAAAGCATCAAAATTTTGTAATCCTATTATATTATAGGAGAGCAAACACACCCAGACTTCAAGCTCCTAGCTGTATGTAGAAACCTCACGGCAATGTACAGCCCATGAAAGAAAGTCAAACGGGGCAAGTGAATTATTGTTAACGACAATGTAAAACACAAACGAAGCCACTGAAAGAAAATAGCAAACTTTGCTTTAGAAGTCTGAAACTGATATAGAGACCTATTCATCTGTGAGCCAATAGTTGGCCTTCAACCGATCTAGTAGGAACACTTCACCATATTCCAATTCGCAATGGCTAGCATCCATGGACATTAACCAAGCTTTAAAAAAAATTATGATCTGACAGCACTGGCATTTCAAACTGTGGCCCTCTGGCACGGCATGGCCAGAAGAGCAGACGAGGAAAATTTTGAACGCGATATCCCTTTCATATTGCCGCCCCTGCAATGACTTAAAAATTAGGATAGGTCGCGAGAACTGGTAAACTCCACGCAGCACCACAACACTAATCTCAAACTGGAAAGCCTAGAATCATTCCTCGCCAAAAAGCACCACGTAATCTTAAAGATACAATACTCAGTTAGGACCAAGAAACTTAATTCGGATCTGAAAGGTACCATGTCGGACAAAACACTACGAACTAACTAAAGATGTCACGGGCGGACCCAGTCTCCGTAACTCCGCAGCATAGATCATTGCTTACGAAACTAACGACAACCTTATTGTTTGACTTGTAGCAGAATTGCTGCTTATCAATCCGATAGCGTGGCAGCACCATCCTGCCTTGGTGGTCAATTGTCTGACCTGCACGTCATGTTTTTCATTCTAAACTCTGGTGACAATTTCTGTCTCTCGTCACAGTACCACTCCCTATCGAAAAAGTCTTCAACCAGCCCCGGACGGTCAATCATCAGCATGATTATTAGCATCATATATTAATATCATATGCTTGTTGATCCTTCTTCTGAATCGTTCTCGGAACTGAAGATACTTAAGCTCGAAGACCTCATAAAACGTAAAGCAATCCTTGTTTATGCTTGACTAGCATAATAAGAAGCCGCCCAGTGCAGTGAATCAACTATTCAAAAACTATTCACCTATTAAGTCGTCATGCTAGTTCATCCAAGGTTTCATTGTGATCCAGACGATCTGAAGCTTGTGGTACTAACAGCATACATTACAATGGTGCGATCTTGTTAAATTATGTGCATCACCTAAATACTACAAACCCGAAAATTACTTTTAGAAGGAATGAAAGTTCAATGCATATACCTAACATCTAATATGAAAATATGTTTGACTGACTTAATAATTTTCACGTCTTAATCATTCTCTAGTTTGCTTTCGCCATTGCTGTTTTATACCTATATATATATATATATATATATATATATATATATATATATATATATATATATATATATATATATATATAT